>PVJC01023202.1:0-26625 GCA_004026665.1 Murina feae
TGGTTGATCTCTTCCCCCTCTCCAACACTCCTCAGCCTTCCTGCTGTAGTTTGACAGTCTGTTCGATGCTGCTCTACCTCTGTATCTATTTTTGTTCATCAGTTTATAATGGTCTATATTATTCATAAATGAGATCATGCGATATTTTTCTTTCATTGACTGGCTTATTTCACTTAGCATAATGCTCTCTAGTTCCATCCATACTGTTGCAAATGGTAAGAATTCCTTCTTTTTTATAGCTGCATAGTATTCCATTGTGTAGATGTACCACTGTTTTCTAATCCATTCATCTGTTGATGGGTACTTAGGCTGTTTCCACATCTTAGCTATGGTAAATTGTGCTACTATAAACATAGGGGTGCATATGTCCTTTCTGATTGGTGTTTCTGGTTTCTTGGGATATATTCCTAGAAGTGGGATCACTGGGTCAAATGAACATGTGATTTGTGACCCTTTAGGGTAGAAGGCAGGTTCAGACAAGTTCTATAGGAACTCTTAACATTGTGAGTATCTAATCTAATAAAAGCATAATATGCAAATTAGGCATCACTCCAAGACACCCAAGCCATGCCCACCAGCCAATCAGAGCGACTATATGCAAATTAACCCAACAAACATGGCGGTTAATTTGCATACACAAGTGGGAGTGAAGACTAAAGACAGCATAGAAGGAAGCCAAGTGCTGCAGAAGGGAGCCAAGCAGCGGAAAAGGGAATGGATCTGAGGCAGCAGAGAGGTGAAGAAGGGAGGGAGAAGGGAGGGAGCTGAGGCGGCAGAGAAGGGAGCCCAGGTGGCAGAGATGGGAGGGAGAGAAGGGAGCCCAGGCAGCAGAGAAGGGAGCCCAGGCAGCAGAGAAGGGAGCCCAGGCAGCAGAGACGGGAGGGAGCTGAGGTGGGCTTCGCTCCCCTCACTGCTTCACTCTGGCTCAGGAAGCCCTATTCTTGCAGGAATTTTCCTGCAATGGGCATCTAATTTATATATAATCTCATTAGATACAATAATTTATTTTTAAGTATACTGGTAATTTAGGGAATATGTAGTTGTTTTATAGATGAGGAAATTAATGCTTAGAGAAAATGACATACCCATATGGTGTCACAGCTAGATTTTTTAACTCCAAATTCTGTGTCATTACACCATGACTACCTGTACATATCACCCTGCACTTTCCGTCCTGATAATGATTACATCGGTAATGATTTGCTCACTGTCTTTCTTTCCCACTGAATTGTAGGCTCCAAGAGGACAGGACCACCTTTGCCAGGAAATACCACAGCCCCACTCCTTGCAAATATATTGGCAGAGAAGAGATGCTCAAATATTATTTTTGGAATCAAGGTGCTATTTACAGAAATTGAATCAATCAGGGAACATGATGGTTAAGAAGTTTGGTTTGGCGATGTTTGGTTTGGCATATTTAGAAGTAGACCACAGGTAAGTTGGGTTCTCCAGGAAACAGGCTCTGAGATAGAATTTCGCATGCAGGATATTTACAAAGGAGTGTCCTTAGGATTAACATCTGAGGGAAGGAGGACAAAGCACAAGTGGGCAGAGGGATTTCAAGGTGAGATGCAGGCCTAGGGAAACACAACAAACAATCGATGTGAGAGAGACACATTGCCTCCTGCACATGCTCTGACCAGGGCCAGGGATTAAGCCTGCAACCAAGGTATGTGACCTTGACCAGAATCTAACTCAGGACCCTTCTGCTATCATTAAACTCTGGACATAAAATGACCCTTCAGAGTCATCCCAAGATGGCTTGGTTTTTAATCTCCCACACTGCTCTTTTGATGCAGGCCTGCATGCCAGCCAAAGCAATCCCTGAAGGGGCCTACAGCTGAAAGCTGTCTGCTGCAAGCACTCCCAAGAGCTAGGGTACAAGTCCTCTACTGAAGGAACAACTGACTGTGTGTCACAACATCTACCCCAGGTTATACCGTCCATTCAAACCTAAGTCATCCTTCCAATCTGTCCAGCAATCTTTGTCATGTTGGTGCACTTAAGACTACATTATGGTTTAATATACTAGTATCTATGAGATCAAGTAAGTCTATTGCAGATATTAGATACCACAATCTAATCCATATTATCTATCCTATCAAATTTCGTGTTTTCCCCCAACTAAAGGCCGTAAGGGAAAAAACAGAAATTAAAAGATGAAGAAGCATTGACTACTAAAAAGCATAAAGAAAATCAGTTACTAATTTCAAAAATTAATCCTATAAGCCCATTGGGAAATGATTTTATATTCTGAATTTCAAATGAAGTGTATGTCAGATAATGCAAGGTATACTTGTGATTTCAAACCTAAATGCTCCAGTGTACAAAATAATTCCAAACTTCAAATGGCACATGCAGTCATTACTACCTGGGTCAGCAACGATGAACTCCAACCTGGTAGTGTACTGGGGAAAGGAAGGGTGGACACAGACAGAGAGGCTCCCCTGTAAAGTAGCTAGGTTAGCTTTTCAAATCTCAGCCTTTAATCGCTGTAACAGAGAGAAAATAAAGACTGTGCTATAGAAAATCTGACACAGAAGACATATGAGATTTTGATTCTTTTTCCAGATCTTAGTTACTCTGTGCCCTCAAATATTTTTGAGCTTTTGCCTCTATAAATTCAGAATAAACTTCATTTCATCAAGTTTCTTCAAATGTAGGCTTAGGTTTATGCAGAAATCATGTGGTACTGTCTAATCTAATATAATAAAAGAGTAATATGCAAATTGACTGTTACCTGAGACACCTAAGCCATGCCCACCAGCCAAGCCACACCTCCAAGCCAACCAGAGCAGCTGTATGTAAATTAGCCCAGCCAAAATGGAGGCCGGCAGCCATGGAGCTAGAACAAACCAGAGGCTTCTGTTGCAACTGCCTGCCTAGGCTGGCTGAGCCTCTGCTCACGGCCAGGCCCACCAGCCAATCAGAGCAGCGGTATGCAAATTAACCCAGCCAAGATGGAGGCTGGCAGGGCGGCTCTGCACTGGGAGCCTCTGCAGCTGGCATAGCTGTGCCAGGTGTGTCAGCTCAGTGGGGGGGGGGGGTCCAGCCTGGGGCCTCCTTGGGGCATCCAGGAGCGCCACTGCCTGGCTCCGCACCCCGGGGGCCTCTTTAGGGCGTTCAGGAGTGCCCATCCTGGGTCAGCTGCCTGGCTCCGCCCCGGGTGTGTTTGCTCAGCAGCAGGGCCCCACTGAGGGATCCTACACCAGCATCCACCCCTGGCTCGCCACCCAGCTCTGTGCCAGGTGTGTCCCCTCAGCGGTGGGGGCCCACCAGGCGTGTGCGATCGTGGGCCCTCCGGTGGGAAATGTCCAGGCCTGCACTCACCAGCCTTCCCACCCCCCAGTGCACAAACACTGAAGGGGCTGTGGGCAGCCTGAAAATGGCCCTCAGCCCCTCACCCAGGCTGGCCAGGCATGCCAGTGGGTGGACATCTCCCCCGAGGTGTCCCAGACTGCAAGAGGGCACAGGCCGGGCTGAGGGACCCCCACCCCCTGAGTGCACAAATTTTTGTGCACCGGGCCCTTAGTTTGTATATATTGGAGAGGGTGCTAGCTTTTAGATTCTAGTATAGGCACCAACCAATTGACAAAGTAGAGCAAGACCATCCATTTTTAAATGGGAAAGTGACATCACGGTAGTAAGTATTAGTCCCACATTGCTTCCAAATATTTGAATAAGTATCGTCAGGTGGCTCTTCTACCGAGAAACTTACGGAATACCTGGAGCTTGTGTACCTGCTTAAACATTCAGGTGAATACTGCTACTGGAAAAAATTTATATTCAACTCACTACCCGTACGGGCTTTTTAAATGCACACTCTACTGACCAAATATAGAACAATCTTTGTAAGCTGGAACTTTAAAATATATTTTGATTATATGTTGTCATCTTTCTTATGAAAGCACACCTCATTTCTAAAATGGTAACAAAAGACAATAGGAGTAAATGATTTGAAATATGTTCATTTGAGATAGGATATTTTGGGATTGTATTTACCACACAAAATCATATAAATTTTGAGTGGAGGAAAAGATGGGGTTGAGATAAAGTAGCAATTTGACCTCAATGAATCTGTCTGTATCTTTATTTCACATACATATATACTACGTATAGCAAAAGAGCACTTCTGATTTCAATACTAGTGAACCGCCGACAACAGTTACTATACACTAAGTGTCCTCTATCAATATCCACCGAATGGAAAACACCAGAGTAGCACTTCTGATCACTAACAGGAGGAGGAGAACCCTGACACCTCTCATTGAGACATCTGATGACAGCTCTGATGCAAGACAGCACTGAAAAATTTACACCGAGGAAGGGTTTATGTGTGAATGAAGGATAATTATTCTCTAGGCTATTTTTTAAAATTCCATTTTTTCTTCATGTGTCTGTTCATTAGCACTTCTTTGGGGGATATTCCACTAGTTGAATCAATGATTTAGAGTCTATATTCTGCTATCGTTAAATATTGCCTCAGTTACACGAGTATAAAATAATTCAAACAGCAAAAACCTAAAATAAATATACTTAGGCAACACAGTACAGAATGTTTAATAAGCAATGCTATTTATCATGGTAGGAAGCAGAATTTCTGTTACATCACACCTTTTGTTAAGTAGCCAATTTAGCCAATATGAAATCCTATAAAATGGCAAAGAAATAAAAAAGAGTCAGTAGTTCACTAATTTAGAGAGTCAATTATATGTCACTGCTTCTTATCAGGTTAATTACTTCATTTGCATTTTTGGAAATTTAAAGCAGTGCATGAAAGATGACAGATTGACAGCACTGCAAACTGAAAGTCTTACACTAATTTTCCCGAATGTTAATAATATAAAAGACAATATACAAAACAGAATTGCACATAGGTTTTATTTAATGAGATTGTAAGTGTGGAAACAGGAGAACAAGAGAGGTGCTTTCAGCAAAACTTTACTGAAGAGGTCAGTGGGGGATAGCTTCTATGTTGTCCTGAGGCACAGATGTATGAAATAATGGAGGTCAAATAGCAACAAAACGCCGACGTGCTTGAAGGGAGGAGCGTGAGTGATGTTCAAGAGCAGTTAAAAGAAAAAATCTTGAGTGAAAAAGAAACAAAGTGACTACTTTTGGGGAAGATCATAATCAAGAGTGTAATAAGAGGGCGGGGGGTTGGAGGGTGAGGAGGAAGAGGAGATACTGCCTTAGACAAAGCACAAAAGGAGACAGAGCACAGGAATGAGGAGCAAATGTTGGATTTCCATAGTTCTGATCCTAACCCACTTTCACAGGAACCCAACCTGTCACTTCTTACTGTAGGTGTCATGATGAAATCTACCATACTACTTTCTGTCACCAAGTTGTCAGGAAAAGCAAAGCTTCCCTAAATCTGTCTCTCCCCACACAATCACCAGCACATACTATGCTCTATTAGTCCCTTTCCTCTTCAAACAGAAAAGACAATAAACTCACTGCTGAATTTTCCAGTACTTAAATTAAATGTTTCTAAAAGTTAATCTGATATTGATGCCTTTTTATTATTTGTGGGAGGGGTGAGTTGGTCCCTAAAGCCGTAAAACTTCCCTTCTAATAGTAATGCAATGCACTTATATGTCCTGTGATCTTTTACATAAAAGAAGAAATTTCCAGTAGCATTATGGTTTACTGAAACAAGTTTAAATATTGACTCTGACATGAGGCTACCTATAATATAGAAGAATGAAAAGTGGTCAGGAACATCAGAAACTAGTCCAATTCATTTTCATCCAGAGGAGGAAACAGGTGAAATGACTTAGATGTCACCTCTAGTTTCAACAAACCTGGGACAAGCCAGCTATGACTCCGAGTTCCACAACTGACAATGCCTCTCCTTCACTCTCTCCCACTGTGCACGCCCCGGAAGCACAGGTGCCACTAGTCCCCTGATGTGTCCTAGAGCTCTGCTTCCTTGTAATTCTACAGGCTCCATAGTGACATACCATTATGCAGGTTTTGGAGTTTACAGGCCACCAAAGTGGTTTGCATACATAATCTGCTTTAATTCTGGGGACAAAATGGCTGTTGCTCTGTTCTTTTTTCTGACCAATTTGGCAGGTAGAGTCAATCAAACTGGTTTCTTCCTGTAGACACGGCCTTACTATGGAAATGAACGTGAAAACATTCATCTTTGTCAGAAATTATGTCAAATTATTCAAATTTATTGGTGAGTTACAGCAAACATCCCAGCTGATGAACATCTCAGTCATATGTTTTTTAGAGAACACTTATGGTTTGGAAAAGATAACATTACAATGCGCTCTCCCATTCTGAAGCAAAGATGTCTGGAGAGAAGATAGAGTCTGTTATTCAAGATCATAATTTATCTGAATCATAAAAACTTCCAAAGATGTCCAGCACAGGGAGTATTAAAATGTATCCCGTCAGGGAGTGTCGCTATTGTTTCCCTTCTCCTTGTGTGACTCTTTCGAACCTTCATTAAGCCTCTCTCAGACTTTCTGTCAGTTTCCCTCCTTTCCACAGACACTGCAGCCTTTGCATTAACTCTGCTTCTCTGGCTTGAGGTAATAAACCATTAGCTACAGCACAGTGGCGTGATGTTCATGTTATTCTTTGCTGAACTACACTCGGCCAATGTCTCAAAAATTAATGCAAGTATATCAAGATCTGAAATTAACTTTTTATAGCCAAAAGCAACATGCTGCTGGGAGGAGAAAAACCTAATATAAGTGGGCTGGAATCTGATTGCTTGTAGTTGGTGAGTACCAGAAAAAACACACACCAAAATATAAATTGTAAAATTTGAATGTAACAAAAGCTGCCCCATATTGATTAATCAGTTTTGTTTATGAGCTGATAAGATCTAACTAGGTGGAATTTATTCTTAGTAAGTGACAGATGTTTTACTAAAGATCAAAGATGACCCTAAATCAGCTAATGCTCTTACGATGTTATGTAGAAATAATTAGACAAAGAAAAATACTTGTAAGAAAAATAACAGACATTTCTCTCTGAACCGTGTGTAAACCATGAAAGTTTTTTTCTAAGAAATAACATAAAAGCAGTCATGCTTAATATATTTAAATGCATCTTATTCAATACACTATCAAATTACATTGGAAAATTAGAACAGAAAAAAATCAACACAGACTAATACACTTATCCATCTCTCTTTGAAAAAATGTAAAACATTTCTAATTAAAATACCCATTTAGTGGAAGCCAATTTGGGGTACCACAAAGCAGACGTACTTTACAGATTTTATTGAAAACTGTCCATGTGCTTATGTGATATTTTACTGTGGCTCAGATCAAGCTTCACGATACTAGCAACATTTTTTGTCTCTTTTTGGTCAGGATGTAAAGTATACGCCATGAAAACTTTAAAATCTGTAAAAATACTTTATCAAAATTACTCATGTTAAAAAAATCAGTATCTTTAGCTAATAAAAACAAGGTATGATTTAATTTCATGTTCTCATATATATAAAATATATGACTATAACTCTAGGGGATAAAAATGTGAAATTTTAACAGTTCTCTCATAGACCTGATTAATTAGGAGAACAGGAGAAAATACTTTTTTATATTCTATAGGCTACTGGTAGCTTTCCCTTTTAGGAGGTCAGGAAAAGATAGTTTTATTTTTAAAATAACATAAAAAATCAATGTCCTTAGAGAGGTATAGTCCTGTAGTTTGAAACCTGAGTATTTAGATCTAGAAAGGGCATTAAGACTCTAAATAAATGATAGTAACAAATCTATCTACCTATTCTCACACAAGGACATGCTGTGAGAGAGAGAGAGAGAGAGAGAGAGAGAGAGAGAGAGAGAGAGAGAGAGAGATGGAGAGAGAAAGGGAGAGAAAGAGAGAGAAAGAGAGGGAGAGAAACATGATCGGTTGCCTTTTGTATGTGCCCCAACTGGGGATTGAACTTGAACCCGCAACCCGGGTATGTGCCCTGGCTGAGAATTGAACCACTCTGGCCAGTCACAAATCTTTATATAATTAAGATCAAACTATAACTGTCAATTGAAAAAATTTCATTATTTTGTTACTTTATTATAAAATACTAGCTACAGTTCTAATATAGTAATGAATGATAGCATATCCATTTTTCTCTACTAACTTTTAAGTGATCAGCTGAAACAGAAGATTAAACACAGTGCTTAAAATAGTTTATAAGAACTTTTGTACTAAGTACACGCTTCAAAATTACAAATGGGATCACTGAAACTTATATAATCAAAAAAGTACCAATTATTGCTACTTGTGCTCTTCATTCTCATCCTTTGCTTATCTTTCTCTTGACCTTTATCCCGATGAATCACACTAACTTTTGAATGCTTTCTCTCACTTGATTTCTAAAGCTGTTCATCACACTTGCTGGCTAGAAGCACAGCTGGCAAGGGATCTAAACCTCATCACTGGGCAAACTTGCCCTTCTGGTTTTGCCAAGAATGACATTTCCAAAGGGGAAAAAAAGTTACTGTATGAAACACGAGATACTGTATTCGTTTGTGAGAACCAATAACTCCACTCCCCTTGTTAGCACTACATATATGCATTAGAAATAAAACCAAAATAACAAAGCATTAAATAGCCTAGAGTTTTCTAAATTCAATTGTTAATTAAAGTAGCAGCACAGAAATCAGCTGAGTATTTTTACTCATTTCCTGAAGAATGATGCAACTGAGGATAAGCAGTGCCCCCTAGTGTCAATAACCACAGACAATGAAAGCTAAAGCGAAGTTGCTAATGTTAACTGAACTAAAATTATTAAAAATATATGTATGTAATAAATTATAAATTCATCATTACTTAAATTTAAAATTTTGTATGTATATAAAGTCACACTTTATAATCATTTATTTAATACTGATTTGCTCAGGAATGTATGTTCGTTCTCTCTCTCTCTCTCTCTCTCTCTCTCTCTCTCTCTCTCTCTCTCACACACACACACACACACACACACACACACACACACACACACACACTATACACAGAGTGACATGGCCAAGATGTCTATAATATTCCAGGCAGCTCAGAAAAAATATTCCACCCAGCACAGCAGGCCATGCATGAAGCGGGTGTCAGCAAGCCCAGCAGAATCACTCACTGTGAAGACGTTTAATAGGAACTGCTGAATACACAATACAGGCAGCATGGCCTGAATGGCTAAAATGGAATGGCCAGAATAAAGTCTGAAGGCTTCAAACCTGTCTGAAATTGTAATTAAACCTGTAATGAGTGTTTAAATTCTTCTTGTTGGTGGTGATAGGAGGTTAGTATGTTTAGTTTATATTGGAGACTGCTTTTGAAAACACTATTAACTTTTACTGTGCGTATTCCAAATACTGGATCTTAAATACAAATCTTAAATACAAATAAATGAAATACACACCCGTCTTTAACAGAAAATGCAACACGAAATTCAATATTAAAAAATAATACATATACTTTATGGAATTTAAGTTGGGAACTAATTTTTCTGACATAACCTATAAGAAAACTTAACTCATTTTTAAAGACCAAGGAGGCATCTATAGAGTGGTGACAAAGAGATAAAGTTAGCTTCTTGTTCTAGAAAATATTGTCTAAGTCACTAATGTGTTTGTCATATAATCCATAAATTGAAGCAAAACAAGAAACAACGCCATGGAAAAAACACACCATATAATAACATAATAAACAAGAAAGAGAAAAACGCCGTAAGGACTAGGTATGTGTGTGTGTGTATGTCTGTGTGTCTGTGTGTGTATATGAAATTGCTAACGAAAAACAATTAATAGGAAAACTACTGATTACTTTTATTTGCAAAAAAATTATTAGAAAAAATAGTTCATGCCCATTTAAAACATGCATTTATATAGGAAACTGTTAACTACTTTTCCACAAAAATCAATAATGCATATATCGCTAGTTTTGCATTTTAAAAAGCAAAAAACAAAATTAGGCTTTTGAACAGATTCCAATGTGCATTTACATTGCTCCTTCTTTAAGATGAGGGAGGTGCAAATGCAACAGTTTAGTAGGCATAAAACAATGTCCATATGATAAGAATAGCTAGGTATTTAGGATCTCTGGTTGCTGATACTTCAACTACTTAAATTTAGAAAAAAGTGTGTGTGTTTTTTTATTGTGGTTTTTGTTTTGTTTTTGTTTTTTTGAAGTTTAACGTAGGCCAGGTTAACATCTTGGTGATTAAACAGTAATTTCCTGTAAGTGTTCAACAGGCAAAACCATCATTTATAGGAAGCTGTTGTATTTTAAAAATATCTTTTACAAAGTTTTGCTTTTATGGATAGTTACAGTTTCACCTTTAGTTCAACTATAGAATATCTACTGATTATCTGTTATTAATCTAGGCATAAAATGATATGAGATTTTCAATCCCACCACAGAACTCACCTATATTACTTCCCAAAAGACCCAAGAAAAGAAGAGAGATAAGTTTTGAAAAGTAAGAGATAATGGAACATCATTAAGAAAAGCTATCATTTTTTGAGACAAAAATTAAGTATTTTTTAGACTTCATCCAGAACATCTCTATATATAGTTTTAGGGACATATGAATAAATGTCCAGACCCAGTTTTGTTTTTGTTTTTGGGTTGTGGAGAAAGAAAAAAGTAAGACCATGCCTGTTGCATAAAAACAACAACAATGGGTTAGTAGTATGAAGAATGTGAAGCTGCTTGGTTCGTACACAGCTGAATAGAAATAATGATTAAAAGCTATCATTAGTCCTACAAAGTTAAAAGAAATGGAAAAGTTTGTAAACGATGCACTTTATGCCATCGTTACATCTTATTTCTTTTTAGAACATCTCAGATAAAAGAGTTTGAAAATATATGTAAAAAGATACCAACACAAAAATAAATTTTACAATGTGAGTTTTTAGTTTTAACTGCTTAAAGTCTACATAAAAATATGGAAATACAAATTTTCTTTTGCACATGTGTTCTAAACAACTCCAAGTGAGAAGATTTCTTTTAAAGTGTTTAGAGGCAAAACAAGAATATAAAAGATAATTTCTAAGGAAGGTATTTCCTTAACATATGTATATTCATTTGAGTATCTAGCAAGTGAACATCTCTTCATGCATATGATATCTATAAAGATTATTCGGTAAGCGTTTCCATAGACTCAGATACTCACACATATGTATCAAACAATTGAGCATAATAAATTTTTAATCAACAACTCTCATTATATGAAAACAGTTTCTTCAAGATGATAAAACAAAACTGTATTATACTTTCAGGGATGATTCAATATTATTAAAAGTTAAAAAGAACAAATAGAACATAAAGCAAATATTAGTCTCTTGACATTATTTCGTTAATCACAGTATTGTAAATATCATTTAGAGCTCATATTTACCAACCATGTTAATACTTGCTTACTAACAAAAATATAAGGTACACTTACATTATCTTGGGGCAGGAGTAAGTAGTAAACTGTTATTTTATTTAAAATTACATAATATTTTATTCCTCAGAAAAGTAATACTTTTGTATAAAGCAAAGTATATCATATTTTACTGATATTTTAAATACTTTATATTGAAAAATGTACAACTTTTACATATAATGTCAGTTAAAACATAGTGACAATTAAATCTTGAGTTTTAACCAGCCAGAAATATATAATACTATCCATATAGAGTTACAGGAAACTTATAAGCACATCTTTCACGGTGAGATATCAAACTTTATTTCCTTAAACAAATAAAAGTTTATTTCTGAGATTTTATGAAGAGATACCTTTTACTATATAATTAATGATTAATGATTTTTACTACACAGTTACTGTGGTGTTATTAGAAATTCTCAGACTCACAATATGCTTCACTGGAAACATGGAACATTCTTGAAATCACCAATAAATAAATATATGACACTGTCAAAGGGAAATAAAAGAGCTGAAATCATTGTATCCTTCCTTCTATGATTTTAAAATGATTACTCCTATATTTGAAAATGCATTAGGTTGAAAAATTTTAAGCAATTCCTTGCTTTATCATCAGATATGGGAAAAAGTCATGGATTTCACTGGACAACTTTTTAGCAGATATTTCACTATCTTTATGATTCCCAACATTTTACAGCTATGCCCCCCAGTTTCCCCAGAAATGTTTTATGAGAATCTCAATGCAGTGAACATACTTCAGACATACACCTCCACATCCCTCCATGGGGGAGTCCAAAGAACTCGGGTCCTTTGCAGTGCCTGAGCAGCAATAAAACAGCGGGCATCACACTACATTATATAGAGGCATCGTTCCTTTTTTTATCCAGCAAATACTGAAATATATTTATTCATTTTGGGTCTATACAGGAAACGGATTATGTCGTGTAAATTCAGGGGAATAAATATAGCAATTGTGACTAAATTATATAGTAGTAGGTCTGGCCATCTCAGGTGCGTATTTATCCTATTCATAGTTGCCCATGGCCACTTATATTATGGGTAGACATTCAGTCCTATAAGGGGTTTAAAGAGATCCACTGTACACTTGTTGGGTGCATGCAGTCAATGGTTCTGCCTTATAGCTAAGTAAAAGCGCTTTCCAGCATCTGAATTAGCTTTATTTGATCATGAGTTGCTGTGAAATATAGACTCTTCTGACTTCTGAGGTAAAAGAGCTCCCTCCACTCATGAGATTATTTTACATCTAGCAGAAGCTTAAGATATATACTCATTCATTCAGATATGCAAATTTAACCACCAGAGACAAGTAAATTATGCAAGATGATGTACGCTTCATTTTAGCTGGAAAAAAATGTGCAAACACTATACAATTCCATTTCAGAGAGCTATACTTGCACCAAGTTGTGATGCACTGAACAAAAGTTGCAATGTAATATCCATTTTTCCACAGATCGAATTCAGCTTTAAAGAGTTATTTTTAAATACTTGAAGAGGCTTTTCATTTCAATACTTTTATATGCCTTTTTCATAGGTATTCTCACAAATGATTTTCTCAAACTACCAAACTTACATTAAATCTTCAGAAAATAATTACATCTTTATTTTATGAATACTTTTTTCATGTTTATATACAAATATGATTAGCAATTTTAGACATCCTAGTTAAGCCCTGATCACTCACAAATCTAATTTTGCCAATGTAAGACCATATTTTCTAATATACATTACTTATATTAATAGTAATTCTGCTTACCAACACTTCCACTTGCTGAATAAATTTTATATAACGCATGTATATACTTCATTAATGCTATAGCTTTTAGAGAATGCCTTTAAAATAGCAAGTGACATTATCTAAAAACTTGACTTGATTAGCCTTTGTGTAATAAATATTTAATTCACTCCAGATTTAATTTAAGGCAGGAATTCTAGCATATCTGAAACAAATATGACCTCTAATATTTTACTACAAAATTTTCCAAAACAGGATTATTAAAGTACAAAAATGCTTCTGTGGCTTATGATGACATACTGAGTGATGCCACAGTGAGACCATTAAGTGAAATAACTGATGCAATATTTTTCTGTTAAGTTTAATTTCTATACTTTAACAATATTCAAAAAATAATAATGAAAATAAAACAGCATATTTAAAGTATCCTGATCTGTAGTAAGTGTTAATAACTAAATATGCTTCTTGGAAACATTAAGAAATTGTCATAGCAGAGTTTAATTACCAACAGCACAATAATCAAATTCAGCCATAACACACTTCTAAATCTTTGCCCAAAGTAACCCTTATAAGTTCACAAGGCCTTTGATGAACCAGCAAACGGTCAGGAGGAGGACACTGCCCTGCACCTTGATGGAGCTTATGTTTGTCTCACTAGCTCCTCACTAAAGGCCTAGAAAATGAGTTGGTAGTAATGGGCATTTTCTTAATAATTAGCTGTGTAGGCAAATATGTTCTTTGGTAAACAATATAAATGTTGATTTAATGATCAGCTGATAAAGCTACACTGCAAAAATGCAAAACATTCATTGCTCAATTTATTGCAGATTTGGTTGAAGACTTCATCTTTAAACTCAGGTTTCCATGCCCACTAAATAACACCCTCCCACAAAAGTTATGATATAATGAAATATTTTCATCCATATTTGATATGTAGTGGCTTAATACTTTCCATATTTGATAAATTTATACCATTCACATTAACATTACTAATGATGAAGAGTAATAGGCAGGTCATTCAGGACCCTAGTTTTATAATGAAACTAATAAAACTTTTTATTTGCCTAAACACATACAGTGGTGCATGTCACACTGAAACTAAGAATCTTTATCAAGTGAGCAAAGATAGTGGTAACCTATCACAAAAACAGTATGTTTTAGTTTATATCTAGGTTTAAGAGTTCATCTTTAAAGAACATAGAGTTTTAAGCTGGAAGCAAGATACACTGTTTTAAAAACAAAAAAGCACAAGATAAATGGCACAGACTGTGGCAATTCTCTTTAAAGTAGCTTTTTAAAATATAATCTACTCTGCAGTGCACTCAAACTGCAGAAACATCCAAATGAGTGGGAAAAAAAGAGAATTTCTTAGCCTTGCAAAAAAAAAAAAAAGAAAGAAAAAGAAAAAAAAAAGCCTATACTCAAAGGAACGTCTGAGTAAAATGGAGACATCTGCAGTAAAGTTCTACCTTCTCCTTAGAATGTTTGAGATGAACTCAGTGTAACACTGTCTTCCAAGAAAAGACAAAGTGATCAATGCAAGAACACATCAGGCTGCCTTGGACAGGCCAATCAATGCAAGAAAGAACCTTGCCCAGGGCCTTATGCAAATAGAAGCACGTCCTGCAATCTGGGAAGGGAACATGCGCAATAGATCAATTGGATCTAAAAAACCTTACAGCTATATCAGCTTCAGACAGTAAATATATACTGATGAATACCTCGAATTTCCCGCCAATTCTTAAAATGGGCTGTTTTCAATTGCTAGTTAGAAACTCGTTCTGAGATCTAGAGTGCAACAAAGGGGAAGAAGACATCATGGGAGAAGCACGCAGCATTACTTTTGAGAGTGTGCAAATACAATTCTGACTTCTTAAAATTTCTTGGCATAGCTGAATTTTGCTGACATTTCAGGTTAAATTTTTATTATGTTTGCAAGGCATGCATAAATACTTGTTTTATTTAAAATGTTCTTTTTCAAAGACACTGTTATGAATTCCTTAGAATTGTTCTTGACCCAATCAAGTCTTAGGCCCTCTGGCTGGCTGACAAATTATATGGATTTTATTATAATAGCACTGATAGGGCTCTAGGAGACTGAAAGAGGGCTCTAACATAGCAATCAGATATGAAGGGGTTAGCTTGCTTGAGAATATATTGTAGGTCTCAGAGAAAACACAAGTGTCACCAAATGTTAAGATTTATAATATGCTAAAGATATCTAATATATTACTACGTGCTTAGTATTTAGAAAGATGTACTAAAATGTATATGAAACAAAATGAAAATATGAGGCTTAGTCTGTAATAGTGGTTGAAATATTATTAAACAATTAATGGTTTTGGAACTAGATGTTTTCCGGAGGTAAATGGAGCAGTAATACAACCAAGGCAATACAATGGTTAGGGATCTCATTTTATTACAATTTACAGGGCACACTTTACAGAAAAAGTCAAGGTTTCTTTGCTATTAGCAGACAGGCCATTAGAAATTGTTAGAAAACCAACACTTAGAATTATAAAGCACCCCTAGAAAAAAGCCCAGACAGGGGCTTTCACTGCGGGAGAAAGTCGAGTGCTGTACCTTTTACAGCAGTGCCTCTCCTTTAGAAAGCGAGCATCAAGTTCTCTTTCTAGCAGATGTCTGAATACAGAAATTTTGAGATAAAATGTTATATGGTAGATATCAAGATTTATGGTTATTTAGACATTAACTAGATATATTAGAAATTAGAACACTTTTTAATCATTTGACTCACAAAATTGGCACAAAATATTAATAGTAATTTTTATTGTATTCTAATGTCTTTAATAAATTTTGTTATCAGAAAAATTCAAATAAGGTATGAAAACTAAGAAGAAATCTGAATATGTCCTAACCAGTTTGGCTCAGTGGATAGAGCGTCAGCCTGAGGACTGGTCCCAAGCTCGATTCCGATCAGGGGCATGTACCTTGGTTGTGGGCACATCCCCAATAGGGAGTGTGCAGGAGGCAGCTGATCGATGTTTCTAACTATCCCTCTCCCTTCCTCTCTGTAAAAAAATCAATAAAATATATTAAAAAAAGAAATCTGAATACACTAATAAATAATTAAAATGGCAAACTAATTTCTAGAGGATATGAGATTTAACTTATTCAATGTAATCACAGAAAACTTTGGGGTTAGCTTTGGCTACTTCCCTTAATTAGACATTTCAATATTTTCTTAGTTGATTTTCTGCATGCAATGATCAATTTCCATTAGCGGTCCTTCCAAGTATCCTAAATTTCAGTGATACAAACTGCACCTCCTACACACTCAAAGCATATTGACTCTACATGTCCCTGTTTTCCATCTTAAATGATCCACTTTATTCTTTCTTCCATCTCACTTTGTTCAATATATGGTTCTATATGAATGTCCAGGCTCAGATTTCTTCATTTTGACCCAACACAACACAACACCATCTGAGATCTGCTTCTTTTTTTTTGGGGGGGGGAAAGCAGGCGAGATCTGCTTCTGATAATTAATTTATGTAAATTATCTAGGATCAAAAAGTATTTATTGTGTATATACTTATTATATGTCCAGCTGGGCTAGGCAGCATAATAAGAAGCAGAGAAAATAATGGTTTAGTTATTCATTCTCTGCCAATTAAGAAAAGGATTCTGAGGTACCTTCAAGCAAATAAAAATAAAAATAAAACTATGAATTAAGAAACTGAATAAGGGTTGAGGCTGGGAATAATGAAACACTAACCATAGCTCTGTCACAGGAGGCAAAGGTAAAGATGCCTGGTAGTTTTTATTTTCTGATAAAAAGAGTATTATCAGTTTATCAACAAAAACAAATCTTACTAATACTGAACACAGACAAATTTACTATATGGATCTTTATCCTAACAACCTCTGGACTACCACCCCACTTTACAACTGTCTTATTACATTACTCTCGTTATTTAAATTTGCTTCCTGATTAGACTGTAACCTTCTGGAGGCCAGAGGTTTAATCTGTTTCCATAGTAGTTGTACAGAGTGAGATGTTCAACCTGAATATATAAAACAATATTTTTAATAGTTTTCTAAAGCATTTTTTGTTTTAAAAGCATAATATTCAATTTTAACTCCAAAAATAATTTCCATAAAGTCTAACTTACTAGTATATGGTCCAGATGGCTTTACCATAATCTAAATTCATTCAATGGAAAAGTACTGAAAACCTGTAACAGTGTGTGGGGAGAAACAATTCACATACATGTAGGGGTTAAAAGTCCCCAATTCTAAAAGTTAATATCACAGTGGTTTAGTAAAGTATCTCTTTGTTTCTCTAGTGTCATGGAAAGTTTTAGACCCATAGTATGATCATATGAGGGCCACAACAACAGGAAAAGAGAACTCTTCCCAATTCATTCTCTTTATTACCACAGAAACCTGGTAACCAATGTATCAAGAATAAGCCCTGGGTACGTAAACGACCTTAGAATGCAATATTCGACTCTATCCCATTCTGACTAAGCCGCATGAATTAGACTTCTATCTGGATTCATCATTTCACAGTCCTTCAGATTTTCTTTTCTTTTGTTCCTACTGTTATACCCTCTTTCTTTCTCAGGAAAGGATTCCATTTCTATCCCTCCAGCCAATGGTTGAAGCCTTAAATCTTGCTTTGCTGATCTTTTCCCAAGTGCTGAATCCTGTTCTTGTTTCCCCTTCCTGCTCCATGAGGCAGAAAGGTGGGCTTGGCAAGGAAAAAGTACTCACAATCAATGACTACATTCTATTTACTAAGTTATCACCCAATGCCTTGATTTTCTGTCCCCTACAACCAGATTACACCTCCTGATTCAAACCTGAGCTGACCATCTAATCTAATAAAATAGTAATATTAAAATTGACCATTTCTCTGGGACGACTAAGCCACCCCCACCAGCCAATCAGAGTGACTGTATGCAAATTAACCCAGCCAAGATGGAGGCCGGCAGTCACAGAGCTAGAGTAAACAGGAGAATTCCGTTGCACCAGGAGTAAACTGTCTGCCTAGGCTGGCTGGGCCTCTCTCTGATCAAGGCAACATTCTTTCAATTATAGAAGCCACGGAGCTGAAGCCAACAGGAGGCTTCATTACCTGCCTAGGCCTCGGCTTAAAGCAACAGTTTCAATTATATAAGATAAATAAACCCCAGAAACCTGCTTCCAGCCAGCCTCGCTGGGACGTTGGGTCAATGGGAGCTGTGGGCAGCCTGAAAGCCTGACAACAGCCCTCAGCCTCGCACCCAGGCTGCTCAGGCACCCCAGTAGGGACTCAAACCCTGAAGGGACTGTGGGCAGCCTGAAAACAGCCCTCAGCCCCTCACCCAGGCTGCACAGGCACCCCAGTAGGGACCCAAAACTTGAAGGGGCTGTGGGCAGCCTGAAAACAGCCCTCAAACCCTCACCCAGGCTGGTCACACCCCAATGGGGTGAGGGTCCACACTGGGGGGCTTGGCCAGCCTGCAAACAGCCATCAGCCCCTCACCCAGACTGACCAGGCATGCCAGCAGGTGGACATCCCCAGAGGGGTCTCAGACTGAGAGAGGGCACAGGCCGGGCTGAGGGACCTCCCGAGTGCACAAATTTTTGTGCACCGGGTGCCTAGTGTTCTCTAAAAGCCTACTTAGTGATGACTCACCTCTACTCCCCCAAAGCCAGACTCTTCAGCTCAGTTAACTGCTCCTGAACCAACTCTGAACTCTAGTAATAAGATGTTTGCCCAGATATGACTTCCATCCTTGTTTCACACGCTTTACCCTAACATGAATCTAATATGAATCTAATATGCTTTGAGTCTGAGTCTACCTGGCACTCTTGTGTTAATTTGAATATATTATTTAATAAACATTGAGGTCTAACCTCTAAGATAGAAATTGAATATTTTGATTTCAATTTTTCCCCCCTCAAAGAGCTCTTTTTAATTGTGCGTCAAATCAGAGGTGTCACTGTGGTAGGGAATCTTATTTGGGGGATGCTCATATTGAGTGATCATCATGAGGTTATAAGAACAGAAAGAAACAACCCTGTCATTAATTGAAATGTGTTTTTCTACAGTCCTTCTTTAAAAAAAAGCTTACAATAGTCAATCATACTCTCGTATCTACAGTAACATACAAAATCTCTCATTAAGATCTTTTATAAAACCAATGGAAAAAGAAGTATTTCTTATAGAGAGATTTATATCTAACAAATTAATATGTCAATTTCTCTAGGTACTCCTTCAGATGCTATTATGCTAATTTTACCAGTGATTTCCTGGCAGTCTTTGTTGAATCAAGAGATAGAGTGTCCAATCTCTCAGCTGCACAGATACAGGGCAGTAAGACCTGTATGCAACCCATCTATAGAGATATTAAAAAAGCTTCTTGCAAAGGCAATTCCAATGGACTAATATGGATTTTTTATTCTACAAAAGATTCTTATAAAAGATTAGTGATTTTTCCCCCTCCATTTCAGCTGCTGAACAACCTGATCTTGATATGACTGAGGGATATAAACATTAAGGAGCACATTACGTTCATGGTGGAAATTATCTATCAAGAATGGAGGTCAGCCCTGGCTGGTTTGGCTCACTGGATGGAGCGTCGGCCTGGGGACTTAAGGGTCCCAGATTCAATTCAGGTCAAAGGCATGTATCTTGGTTGCGGGCACGTCCTCAGTAGGGGGTATGCAGGAGGCAGCTGATCAATGCTTCTCTCTCATTGATGTTTCTAACTCTCTATCCCTCTCCTTTCCTCTCTGTAAAAAATCCAATACACACACACACACATATACATACATACACTAGGGGCCCAGCGCACAAAAATTTGTGCACTCGGGGGCGTCCCTCAGCCCGGCCTGTGCCCTCTTGCAGTCTGGGACTCCTTGGGAGATGTCCACCTGCTGGCATGCCTGGCCAGTCTGGGTGAGGGGCTGATGGCTGTTTGCAGGCTGGCCAAGACCCCTAGTGGGAACCATCACCCTATGGGTTTCATATCCACATGCATTTCCCCATCATCCTTTTGTCTGGGGAGAGACCTGGAGTGTCCACAGCAGTCTCTCACGAGTAAGAGGGTACCTCGTGTCAGTCCCGGGGTGCTACTGCCTCTCCTGGGTCCCCTTCCCAAACCTCGTCGGGTCTCCAGAGACTGGAGTAAGCGTGTGCCCATAGCCCATGCACATATCGTAGGACACCTGGCAGCGGCGGCGGCAGCAGTGGCAGGATTCAGTCTGAGAAGAAGGGGCCGAAAGAGGCCAAGGGGCCCGGCCGTCATCCTCGCTGGGGGAGTTCACTGCAGCGGGGTACAGGGGGCACAAGGGTTCGGTCAAGGTCGAGCCACTGCGGAGGGCTGCCAGGGACGGTTTCTTGGTTGTGTGAAACCTCGAGGCGTTCCGGGGCTTGGGGTACGGTAGGCTTCCCTCCATCGTCGCCAGCGGCTCAAAGAACCCGGGCTTCAGCTCGGGGCCCCCGCAAGGCCACAGACGGGGAACCCTTCCAGAGTCTCAACAGGGAGCAAGACGCCCACCTCGGAACCGGCCCCATAGTCTGGCCCCAGCAGCTCGAAGAACTCCAGGGTCTCAGGGACCTTGTCCAGGTCACATAGGTTCATGCCGCACCCTGACGGGCCACCCCCAACGCCGCCTGCGCCACACCTGCTGCTGCTCCTTCTGTGGCTGCCGGCCTCCATCTTGGCTGGGTTAATTTGCATACAGCCACTCTGATGGGTGTGGCTTGGCTGGTGGGTGTGGCTTACGTGTCTCAGAGAGATGGTTAATTTTCATATTAATCTTTTATTATATATCTCTCTAATCTAATAAAAGAGTAATATGCAATTGACCGTTACTCCAAGACACATAAGCCATGCCCACCAGCCAAGTCACGCCTCCCAGCCAATCAGAGGGGCTGTATGCAAATTAACCCAGCCAAGATGGAGGCCGGCGGCCACGGAGTTAGAGTAAACAGGAGGCTTCCACTGCAACTGCCTGACTAGGCCACCTTCCTGGGATGTTGGGTCAATGGGCGCTGTGGGCAGCCTGAAAATGGCCCTCAGCCCCTCACCCAAGCTGGCCAGGCACACCAGCAGGTAGACATCCCCTGAGGGGTCCCAGACTGCGAGAGGGCACAGGCCAGGCTGAGGGACCCACCCCCACCCCTGAGTGCACAAATTTTTGTGCACCGGGCCTCTAGTATACATGTATATGTATATGTATATGTATATGTATATGTATATGTATATGTATATGTATATGTATGAATGGAGATCATACATATACATAATGGTGGAAAATGAATGCTTTTCCTTTAAGATCAGGAATACAAGGATGTCCACTCTAGCTGTTTCTATTCATTTCTGCACTGGAAAGAGGCAATAAGGGTGGGCTTCCTCACAAAGCACACCTGCTCCTTTTTCTTCTCCTTCCCTCTCCTCGTACCCGCCACCCCCGCCCCAGCACATTACTTTTAGCTTCCTCACTCCTAAATTCCAAGGGCCCTTCCTTTACCTCCATAACTTATTTCTTAAGCCCATTTCTTGTAGAAATTACTTTTTCTACCTCTGCAATTTACCCAATAAATGTTTTCTTACAGTTAAAAAAAAGAGGCAATCAGATTGGAAAGGAAAAAGTAAAATTGTCTTTAGTCACAGATTAGATAATCTTGAAAACCCTAAGGAATTCCAGAAAAACTACTAGAACTAATAAACAAATTCAGTAAGGTTGACGAATGCAAGACCAATATACAAAAGTCAGTCTTATTTCTATACACTAGCAACGAAAAATCTGAAACTAAAATTAAAAGAACAATTTCATTTAGAATAGAATAAAAAAATACTTAGGAATAAATTTAACAAAATAAGTTTAAACTTGTACACTGACAACAATAAAACTTTTTTAAAAAGTATAAATAAGTGGAAAGAAAGCCCATACTCATTAATTAAAAGACAATATTAAGATATCAATAACCCCAAATTGATATAAAGATTTAATTCCAATCAAAATAGCAGCTCCTGAAACAGACAAATTGATCCTAAAATTCATATGGAAATGTACCTAGAACAGCCCCAAATCCCATATAATAAAAGGCTATTATGCAAATAGACCAAACGGCGGAGCAACTGGAACAACCGAACAACTGGTTGCTATTATGTGCGCTGACCACCAGGGGGTGTGCGTGAAAAATGGCAGGCATCAGCTGCTGTCATTGGGGCAAGCCTCTGGTGGTTACTGAAAATTCTTTGCTCCCAGGTGCTGTGGTCCCACCAGGTGCTTGCACCTGCTGCTAGCATGGGCCCTGCTTGCACTTGCTGCCAGCGCTGGAACCACTGCTCACACCCACTGCAGGTGCCCAGCACTGGCCCTGATAGCTCTGTACCATGAACAGGTGTGAGTGGCAGCTACTGGCCCCAATCACCCGTCAGGGCTTCTCCACTTCCCCCTGCTCCTGAGGGGAGATTGGGGCAGCCAGCCACCTTTTGCACCTGCTGCTGGCAACAGCCCCACTCGCACTCACTTTCAGTGCTGGAGCCACCACTTGCACCCACTGTCAGCGCTCACACCCAGGGCTCCAGAGCCACCACTTGCACCTACTGCCAGTGCCCGGTGCCGGTCCCAATCGTTTGGCACCATCAGCAGGTGTGAACAGCGGCTCCTGGCCCTGATTGCTCCTGAGGGCTTCTCTACCTCCCCCTGCTCCTGAGAGGCAATTGGGGCAGCAGTTGCCACACACTCCCACTGTCGGCACCAGCCCTGCTTGCATCCACTGCTGTCGCCGGTTGAGCACTTTTTCAGTGTGTGTGAGTGGGGCCAGTGCTGTCAGCATGTGGGAGCAGCAGCGGCAGGAGCGGAGCTGCCAGGGGACTGGGGGCCAAGGTGGGAGGCGCCAGAAGGTGCAGAGGATGGGCCAAGACCCTCCCCTGTGCCCACCGCAGCTTTGCAGCTCACAGTTCCTTTTAAGGTGCACAAATTTGTGCACTAGGACCCTAGTCTTTAATAAGAAGAAAAAGTTGGAGGTCCACACTTTCTGATTTTAAAACTTTCTGCAAAGCTATGGTAATCAAGCTGGTGTGGTACTGGCAGAAGGACAAGTATGTATATCAATGAAATGGAATTGAGAGTACAGAAGCAAACCTTTACATTTATAGTCAGAGGTACTAAGATTAAATGGAAGAGGAAAGAATAGCCTTTTCAACAAATGGTGCTGAGACAAATGAATATCTACATTTAAAAGAATTAAGTTGAATCTCTATTTCATACAATGTACAAAAATTAACTCAAGTGACAACAACAAAAAACTATATAAACCGGACTTCATTAAAAAAATTCTGTACTTCAAAAAACATCATAAAAAAAGTGAAAAGATAACTCACAGAATGGCAGAAGATACTTGCAAGTAAAGTATCTGATAAGGAACTTATATCCAATACATAAAGAATCCTTCCAACTCCACAGTAAAATGACAACACAAAAAATGGACAGAATTTTCATATGGAATTTCTTTTGGAGTGATAAAAATACTCTAAAATTTGTAGTGGTTTTAGTTGTACAATTCTGTAAATATACCAAAAACCATTGAAATGTATTCTTTTAAAGATAAATTTTATGGTATATGATTATATTTCAATAAATTTCTATTATCTAATCTAATAAAAGAGTAAATGCAAATTAACCATCACTCTGAGACACCCAAGCCACGCCCACCAGCCAAGTCATACCTACCAGCCAATAAGAGCGGCTGTATGCAAATTAACTCAGCCAAGATGGTGGGGGAAGCCATGGGGCTAGAGCAAACAGGAGGCTTCCGTTACACCAGCGATGGAGTTGAAATTGCCTGCCTAGGCCAGCTGGGCCTCTGCTCAAGGCAACAATGTTTCAATTATAGAAGCCACAGAGCTGAAACAAACAGGAGGCTTCATTGCCTGACTAGGCCTCTGCTCAAGGCAACAAAGTTTCAATTATATAAGATAAATAAATCCCAGAAACCTGATTCCAGCCAGCCTCGCTGGGATGCTGGGTCAATGGGAGCTGTGGGCAGCCTGAAAACGGCCCTCAACCCCTCACCCAGGCTGGCCAGGCATGCCAGCAGGTGGATATTTCCTGAGGGGTCCCAGACTGTGAGAGGGCACAGACTGGGCTGAGGTACTCCCCCCACGCCGAGTGCACAAATTTTTGTGCACTAGGCCCCTAGTCCTATATCATAAAGAGAGAATATGCAAATTGACCGTCACTCCACCACAGAGATGGCTGCACCCACAGCCGAGGCCAAGTTCTCACAATGAGCCTTAAGGAGCAATCAGCAGGGACCTGAGGCTGTGCCACCCCCCCTACCCGCATGGGGCTTGATAGGGGACCTCAGGCTGCGCCCCACCACCCTGGTGCCAGGCCGGGGGACCTCAGGCTGTGCCTCCCACCTGTTAGGGCTTGTTGAGGGACCTCAGACCAGCCCTCTGCCATGATGTCAGGCTGGGGGACCTCAGGCCATGCCCCCCACCCAAGCAGGGCTTGATGTGGGACCTCAGGCCGTGCCCCCCACACTGGCACTGGGCCAGGAGACCTGAGGCTGTGCCCCCCCACTGCAGTGCCAGGCCAGGGGACCGGAGGCCATGCCCCCACCCAACAGGGCTTGACGGGGGACTTCAGAATGTGTCCCCACCCTGGTGCTGGGCTAGGGAACCTCAGGCCATGCCCCCCACCCCAGCGCCAGGCTGGGGGACCTCAGGCCATGCTATCCTGCCTGGCAGGGCTTGACGGGAGACCTCAGGCTGTAATCCCTGCCCCAGTGCCAGGCTGGGGGACCACAGGCTGCTCCTCCTGCCTGAAAGGGCTTGACGGGGGATCTCAGGTCACGGCCCCGCCCTGGCCTGGGCTGGGGGACCTCAGGCTGCAACCCTCCACCTTGGCACCAGGCCAAGGAATCTGAGGCTGCACCCCCTTACTCGGTGGGGGCTTAACAAGGATGGGTCTAGCCAGGTCTTGATCTCACGCAATTTTGAGGTGCACGTGAGTGGATGGGTTGGGACTTGACTCTGGGTCCCATGGTACACCCCAGACTCTGATAGGAGGAAGATTTTCATATACATTTCAGTAGTTTTTTTTCATCTCTGACACTTCTATTATAGAGAAAGGGCAAATAGCAATATTAAAATATTTCCTCTGTCCTAACCGGTTTGGCTCAGTAGATAGAGCGTTGGCCTGCAGACTGAAAGGTCCTGGGTTCGACTCCAGTTGCAGGCACATCCCCAGTAGGAGGTGTGCAGGAAGCAGCTGATCAATGTTTTTCTCTCATCGATGTTTCTAACTATCCCTCTCCCTTCCTCTCTGTAAAAAATCAATAAAAAAATTAAAAAAAATATTTCCTCCAATTAATCCCCTTTTAATGTGCACAAATTTCATGGACCGGGCCACTAGTATCTCCATAAATATACACAAATTATATATCAAAAATTATTTTTAAAAGTTAAAAAATGAAAGCAAATAAGAGTAAGCTAATTACTAAATATAAAGTAATTAGAGGTGCAGTGCATGAATTCATACAAAGGTGGGATCCGGCCAGCCTGGCCCCAATTGGGGCAGATTGGGGCTGGGCCTGTCAGGAGGAGGAGACAGCGTGAGCTTGGCTGGCCTGCCCGCCCTGATCAGGCCCAATCAGGGCTGGGCTGACTAGGGGGAGGGGCCTTGAGTGATTGGCTGGCAGGCCCCACCACCGATTGGGGTGGGGGGCACGATTGGGGATCAGCGGCTGGGGGAGGGGCCATGGGAGGTTGGCTAGCCAGCCCCACCCCCAATTGGTGTGGGGGGGATCAGTGGCAGAGCTGGCTGGTGGGAGAGGTAAGGGCTGATCTGGGTGGTGGGGTCTGATCAGGGGTGGGGCCAGTCATGGGGAGGGAGCTGTTGGCATTTGGCCAGCCGGCCCCACCCATGAATGGGGTCAGGGGGGCTGATCGGGGGCCAGCAACCTGGAGGAGAGGCCATGGTGGTTGGCTCTGCCTCTGATTGGGGTGGGATGGTGATCAGGGATGGGGCCAGCCGGAGGTAGGGCGCAAGGGTGGGGGGCAGTTGGCCAGTTGTCCTGCCCTCCATGGGGTGGAAGAGGCCACTCAGGGATTGGGCTGCCTGGGGGGAAAGGCTGTGGGAGACTGGCTGGCTCACCCTATGCCCCTGATTATCTGGTTTGCTGGTCAAAGTGGGCATCATAGCCACTGGTCCAGTTGTTCTGACGTTCCAGTTGCTGGCTTTTTATATATATATAAATGTGAAACTCATGATTGGAAATGAAGTGGAAAGTTTCCTAGACTTACTCTTCACATTGCCATATAACATTATGAGGATGCAGTTATAACTCATTTTAATAATTTTCCTCTTTGAGAAGTCATAGGGAAGCAAGCTTCTCAGTCAGCCTTACAACTGGGGACATCAGCAGAGAGGAGACTGACATTATATAAGACTAACACCAGGAACAAAAAGGGTAATACTGTCTAATGTGAAAGAATTC
>PVJC01023203.1:6308-26724 GCA_004026665.1 Murina feae
TGGGGGGGGAAGTTGGGGGTAAGCAGACCGTCAGGGAGGGCAGTTGGGGGTGGTCAGGCTGGCAAGTGAGTGGTTAGGAGCCAGTAGTCCAGGATTGCAGTTGGACCACCTCTGAGGGGTCCCAGATTGGAGAGGGTGCAGGCTGGGCTGAGGGACACCTTCTCCCGTGCACAAATTTCATGCACTGGGCCACTAGTTTATTTTATAGAGAGGAAGACAGTAAGATAGTGAAAGTGGGAGAGAGAGAAGAAGAGAGAAGAGAGCAGAGAGAAGAGAGAAAAGAGAAGAGAAGAGAAGAGAAGAGAAGAGAAGAGAAGAGAAGAGAAGAGAAGAGAAGAGAAGAGACACTGATCAGCTGCCTCCTGCATTCCTGTGTGCACCCTGACTGGGGATTAATACCACAACCCACATATATGCCCTGACTGGGAAATGAACTCCCGGCACCTTTCTGTATATGGGAAGATGTTCCAACCAATCGAGCCATACCGGCCAGGACCCCTTTTGTCATTTTTTAGTTTCTTGGTCATCTGCTTCCTGAACTGTTCCCCATGATCTTCTGTGAATATATGAAATTTGATAAAATTCTGTTTCTTATTCCATAGCAGGTACAAGTGGGTTAACTCTATGAGGGCACTAACTCAAATTTTAATGAAGTGTCTCTATGCTTCAAAGCAAAGAGTTTCCCAACAGTGGAGAATTTAGACATTTTGGCAAGTCAGTAGGGGAGGTATTTTCAACCAGCATGACTCTATTTGGCTCAAGTAAAAAAGTAAGCCCTCCTGGGCTGGTTTGCAGGTGGGTTCTTGAAATCTGGATATATTTAAAAAATGGTTGCCTGTTCTTTATAAGTGCAGTGATATGAAATGCCATGAGCAGGCATGATTTAAACCTGTCCCTGAATTAATTTTACTCATGAGCTGCTGGCGAATGTTGTTGTCTGCCATCTTCTGCTGAAGGTTGCCAGTTAGCTAAACATCAGCCAACCGCATGACACCAAGCCTGCACCATTAATCTGACTTGGTAGAAACACTTATTTTTATAAGGAATTGGAAAAAGAAAGTCACACACACATATACACACACGCACAGAAGTTTTATTTTCTAATGAAATAAAATGAAAAACCAATCTTCTTGTAGGAAGAGACTTCATATATTATATACATATATAACAGTAACCCAAATTACTTAATATCCCTAGTAGGTCCTATTGCTTGGGTGTTTGATGACTCCTTTTTTTTTCTTTCTTTTGTCTTGCCTTGCCTCTAACCATTGCCACTGCTATTGTTTGTACCAGATTTATGCCACAATCTGATTCCATTTAGTCTTCTGGCAGTTGTCTAACTTTCCTATGTGCATAGAGAATCACTGGCATTGAAGGCAACCCAGAGTGTGTTTTCTATCTTGTAAATATTCTGAAGTTAACATATATGAATAGCACATTATTATTACTAGTTATATTGATGCCATGAGGATCACACAACCATTTATATAAAATATATTATGGAGTTTTTTGTAATACCATTTAATGAATATTTACTGTATCCTTTGCATATGTTTCTCTTTTACTTTCCACAAATCTGTGAGGTAGGAGTAATTAACACATTTTATAAAATATGACTCCTGTTAGGTAACTTGCCAAGTCATGTAGCTAATGAATAGTGGGGTCAGAATTTTAACAAAGGGCTGCCTAACCCCAGAGTTCACCACTAATTATTACTGCTTAAGATAACATGTGCCCTCCAGAATTTCATCATTTAGAAAAGAATACCCTTTTGATGATTGGTTAGCCTGTTAGCTGGCTTGAGAATGTGTAGTTTGAGAATGTTTTAGATGAATAACCATGTTTGGCACATTATATCTGGTAAGCTACAATGAAACAGGAAATGGTTATAATGTAGAAGCTGTTTGATATATCGCGGTGATGATAATGATGGATAATAATGGGATTTCACAGCTTGGGTTATCGGACCTAGGTGAGTGGATAAGTGGTTTCAGATTCATCAAAATCACCAGGCTTGGCTTGTGGTCATCCCTTCACAAACTCCATTGGCTGTACATTGTCCTCTAATAGCATATTTTCCCCATTATAGTTGCCCTTGGATTTCATTTCAACTACATTTACTGGTATAAATATATACAAGGAGGGCAGATGCCCTTCCCTTCTCAGTTGATTCTTTTTTTTTTTGGTATGGAATAATGTTATATTTTAAACTATTATCTTAATTTATAGAGTTGGGAACAGCACTGTCTAGAAGAAATGTCTTTGATGATGGAAATTTTTATTGCCATCAGATTTCTATGCTGCACTCTTCAATGTAGTAACCACTAGCCACATGTGGTTATTGAGCACTATTTGAAATGTGGCCAGTACAACTGAGGAACAGGCTTCTTTCATTTTAATTTTAACTAATTTAAATTTAAATAGCTACATGCTAGTGACAAACTTATTAGACATAGAGGGCTAGAATATTAGCACTGAATGGGACCTTAGAGATTATCAAATGCAACATACTCATTTCATTTCAGATGAGTCTAGGGCCAGAGCATGAAAAGCAATTAATTTAAGCCTGGAACCCTCATCTCTCAACTTTTGGTTGATTATTTCTTCCATTGAAACTTAAACAATTTTTAATGTTTTCTTGAAATTTTATATTTTATTTTAATACAATTATTTTGACAAGATCTTGCTTATATTTACCAAAAGCATTGTAACAGCAAATACATTTTGAATTAAAATGTGACTTATTTTGTCATATTTATTTTAAATTTTATAATTACAAAATAGGTCATATGTTAGCAGATTTATACATATACTAGGGTCAGGGTTTAAAATAAAGTTTTCTTTCTATCCCTGTTTATTATCCATTGAGTCCCCTCTCCAAAGGGGATGGGAATACTTTCTTTGTGTATATTTTCAGACCAACAGATATTTTATGTGTATACAAATATTTACTGTTCACTGCCATTTTTAATCAAATGCGGGGTATCATGTAGACACTGCTCTGCACATGTTTTCCTTTACTGAACAGTTTATCTTTGGAGATCTTCCCATTTTGAGTACAAAATGAGTTTACTCTGAAGTAGTACAATTGCATTGTACATATCAACCTTAGTTTATTTAATAAATCCCCTATTGATGGACATTTACTTTGTTTCCAATGTTTTCTCTTAAGAGCAGTGTTACAGTGAATACTTGTGCCTATTTATAATTTCCACGTGTGCAAATATATCTATAGACTAATCCCTGGAAATGAAAGCACTAGGTCAAATGGTGTGTGTGCATTTTAATTTTGATAAATATAAATTACCTTTCATAGCATCTACATAATATTACATTCTCACCAGAAATCTATAAATCTGTATGCCATTATCAGCCCAATGTGCTGGTTGAAATTTACCACCATAATAAGTGAAAAAATCTCAATGTAGTTTATTTATTTTTATTTTTTATATATTTTATTGATTTTTTACAGAGAGGAAGGGAGAGGGATAGAAAGCTAGAAACAGCAATGAGAAAGAAACATTGATCAGCTGCTTCCTGCACACCTCCTACTAGAGATTTGCCCGCAACCCAGGTACATGCCCTTGACCGGAATCGAACCTGGGACCTTTCAGTCTTCAGTTCGACCTTCTATCCACTGAGCCAAACCTGTTAGGGCTCAATGTAGTTTAATTTACATTTTCTTATTAGGAATGTATTACCATCTTTGAAATGCATAAAAGCCATAAGTATTTCGTGTGAAATATGTTTGTGTACTTTGTCCCTTTTCATCAGCATTTTTTTGGCTATTGATTTATAGGAGCTTTGACATATTAGGTGAAAATATGATATATATAAAATATGCAAGTATTATCTTCAGGTTTTTTGTCTTTTTCACATTACTTTTGGTGGTGTTTACCACTGAGAAATTATAAATTCTTATGTAAATAACTAGGAGCCCGGTGCATGAAATTTGTGCACTTGGGAGGGGGTCCTCAGTTCACCCTGCCCCCTCTCACATACTGGGAGCCCTCAGGGGGTATCCTACTGACAACTTAGGCCCCTCCCTGCTGCCCTTGGGGAGCAGGCTTAAGCCACAGTCTGGCCTCCCTTTGTGGGAGGCAACCAGGATAATCAGGGAAAGCCACCAGCCCCATTACCCCACTGCTGCAGCCACTGCCAGTCACTGCAGCCACCAAGGTGTTTTCATCAACATGGACTCCAGTCCCTTCACCATGAAAAAATGACAACTTTCTTTAGGCATTTTCAAGATGTGTCTTTCATAGGATATGACATTTCTTTCTTTCTTTCTTTCTTTCTTTCTTTCTTTCTTTCTTTCTTTCTTTCTTTCTTTCTTTCTTTCTTTTTTTTTTAATCCTCACCTGAGGATATGTTTGCATTGATTTTTAGAGACTGTGGAAGAGAAGGGAAAAACAGAGAGAAACATCAAAGTGAGAGGAAAACTTCTATTGATTGCCTCCTGCATATGCCCTGACCTGGGCTCCGGCCAGGGAGGAGCCTGCAACCTAGGTACATGCCCTTGGTCAGAATTGAACCCAGACCCTGCAGTCAGCAGGCTGAGGCATTATGCACTGAGCCAAACCAGCTAGGGCAGGATGTGACATTTCTTAGCCCTCCAGCAGTGGACCTTCATTTATTTTCTCCAGGAATGTGGTGGAAAAACCCTAGATTGCCTTTAGGGATTCTTATTACCCAAGTTACTAAGAATATTACCAGTGGCACACAGGGAGCTTAGCCAATGAGCGGTAAGAAAAGGTGTTTCCTCTGTAGTTCACTCTGATCTCTGGCTCCACCCTGCCCCTCCAATCCCAGCTCTATCCCTGCCCAGGCCTGTAACCTTTGGCTGAGGATGAAGGCCTGGACAGGGGACCCCCACCCCTGAAATCACCAGCTCCAACCCTGCCCAGGCCTGCAGCCTCTGGCCAAGGCTGCAGGCCTGGGCAGGGGACCTCCAGGCCCCTCAATTGTGGGCTCCACCCTTGCCCCACTATAGGCTGTGGCCAAGGCTATAGGCCTGGGCAGAGGACCCCCAGACCCTTGCATTGCCGGCTCCGCCCCTGCCCAACCCCTGTGATTGCAGGCTCTGCCCCTGCCCCTCTGATCACTGGCTCTGCCCCTGCCTAGGACCTGAGATTGCTGGCTTTGTCCCTGCCCCACTGCAGCCTCTGGCCAAGGCTACAGGCCTGGGCAGGAGATCCCCAGATCCCTGCTTTGCCAACTCCTCCCTTGAGCCTCTGGCCAAGGCTGCAGGCCTGGGCAGGAAACCCCCATATCCCTACATTGCCAGCTCCACTGGTGCCCAGACCCCTGTGATTGCAGGCTCTGCCCCTGCCCCTCCGATCGCTGGCTCTGCAAAACCCAGGCCCCTGCGATCTCTGGCCTTGTCCCTGCCAAGGCCTGAGGCCTCTGGCCTAGGTCTTATGTCTGGGTAGGGCACCCTCATACCCCTCCCATCACCGGCTCTGCACCTGCCCCCTCCAATCACTGGCTCCATCCTTGCCCATGCCTGAGGCCTCTGGTGAAGGCCTCTGGCCTGGGTAGGGGACTACAAGTCCCCTTTGATCACCTATTCCACCCCTCGGGACCTCCGCCTTCCCCACCACCTGCCTGGCTAACAGGCCTGACCATTTCATTGGCGGGGTTGAGCCGGACTGGGCGTCGCCATCTTGTGGCTATGGAGACGGCCATCTTTATCACAGAATAACACCCAATTTGCATATTATTCTTTTATTAGATAGGATTGTGTCAATATTTTCTTTAAGAGCTTCTGGTCTTGAATCATAATTAGAAAAAAACTCCTTATTTTGAGAGTATACAATTATTATTGTAATTTATCCTAAATATGTAAAGTATAACTTAAATAGTTTTTGTCTTCTAAATGGCAGTCCAGTTTTCACAATATCATTTATTTTTTTCACAATATCATTTATTAAGTAACCCATCTTTTCTCCACTTTTTGGAGATTCTACCTTTATCACATACCAAATATTCATATTTGAATCTATATCTTACTTTGTAGTCTGTTCCATGAAATGTTCATTCTCGTGTCTTAATTATTTTATATTTAAGGCATATCTCAATGTATTGTAGGACTAATAGGTATATTTTAATGTACTGTAGGAATATTCTTCATTACATTCCTCACAATTCTTACTTGTTTATTTTTCCTTATGGACATTAGTAAATTAGTCTATTTCTCCCAAAAATTTTTTGCTATTTTTCTTGGAACGTGTTAAATTTAAAGCCTGATTTAGAGATATCTAAATAGTGTTGAGTATTCCTATCTGGGAACATGGTATGACTTTCCATTTGTTAAGTATTTTTTAAAGTCCTCTGGCAATTTTAAGTTGTCATTCAATAGATATTATGCATTTATTGTGTAATTTATTTCAACATCATTATTCTTATGTGTTTGAAATGGAGTCTTTGCTTATATATATATATACTAGAGGCCCAGTGCACACAAATTTGTGCACTCAGGGGATGGGGGGTCCCTTAGCCTGGCCTACGCCCTCTCGCAATCTGGGAACCCTCAGGGTTGTCCACCTGCTGGCTTAGGGCCATTCCCCGGGGTATCGGGCCTAAGCTGGCAGTCAGACATCACTCTGGCTGCCCAGGAGCCCTCAGGGGATGTCTACTTGCCAGCGGGGAGCAGGACTAAGCTGCAGTCAGACATCCTTAGTACTGCTGAGGAGATGGGAGAGGCTCCCACCACCACCACTGCTGTCGTCAGCCTGGCTTGTGGCTGAGCAGAGCTCCCCCTGTGGAAGCATACTGACCACCAGGGGACATCTCCTGCATTGAGCGTCTGCCCTCTGGTGGTCAGTGTGTGTCATAGTGACTAGTCATTTCCAGTTGTTCTGCTGTTAAGGTCAATTTGCATATTAACCTTTTATTATATAGGACAGAGGCTTGGTGTACAGGTGAGGGCCAGCTGTTTGGCCCTGAAGGGTGTCCTACTGGGGTGCATGGCTAGCCTGGGTGAGGGGCTGAGTGCTGTTTGCAGGCTGGCCATAGCCCCTTCATGGTGGGGGTCTATATTGGAGTGCCTGGCCAGCCTGGGTGAGGGGCTGAGTGCTGTTTGCAGGCTGGCCATAGCCCCTTCATGGTGGGGGTCTATATTGGAGTGCCTGGCCAGCCTGGGTGAGGAGCTGAGGGCTGTTAACAGCCTGGCCGTGGCCATGGGCTGGAAGCAGGTATCTGGGATATATTTAACTTCTATAATTGAAACTTTGTTGCCTTGGTCCTGCTCAAAGCCACCAGCTGGAAGCCAGTATCTTGGGTTTATTTACCTTCTTTAATTGAAGCTTTGTTGCCTTAAGCAGAGCTTAGGGACCGCAGGGCAGGTAGAGATCTTGGCTTCCTCCATGGCCAGGCAATGTAAGCCTCCTGCCTCACTACAGCTCCCTGGCTGCTGCCATCTTTGTGATGGAGTGAGGGTTAATTTGCATATTATTCTTTTGCCTGGGCAGGAGACCCCCAAGCCCCTCTGATCGCCAGTTTCACAGAGCTCAGGCCTCTGTGATCACTGGTTCTGATCCTGCCCACTGCCATTGCTGGCTTTGCCCTTGCCCCACTGGCAGCCTCTGGCCAAGGCTGCAGTCCTGGGCAGGGGACCCCCAGGCCCCTGCCATCACCAGCTCCACTGGTGTCCAGACCCCTGCGGTCACAGGCTCCACCCCTGCCCATGCCTGAGGCCTCTAGTGAAGGCCTCTGGCCTGGGCAGGGAACCCCAGCCCCCTCTGATTGCCTGTTCTGCCCCTTGGCCCCCCTGCCTCCCCTGCCACCTGCCTGGCTAACAGGCCTGACCACTTCAGTGAGCCTGCCTGGGCGCCGCCATCTTGTGGCTATGGAGATGGCCATCTTTGTGATGGAGTGATGTCTAATTTGCATATTACTCTTTTATTAGATAGGATGAAAGATACTAACTTGTGTTTTTAACTTTGCACCTTACTGAATCTTCTTAGTTTGTAATATTTTATGGACTTAAGCTTTCCAAGGACCCAAGTCTAAATCTAAAATGGTGTTAATTTTATCTTACTTTTCAATTTGTATGCCATTACTCTCTTTCTCTGCTTAATTATATTCAGTATTTACTCCAGAACTAGGTAAACTATGGTGCAAAACTTGGGAAATTTTTTTGTTTTTCCTTATTTCAGTTGGAAAAAGTCCAGGCTGTCCTCTTGAAGTATACAACTGGATTTTAAATTGAGATGGAGCTATTTTATTAAACTTTTTTTTTTTATCAACAATCAATTTGAGTTACGTCAAATGCTATTTTAACATCTTTGGTAATGATTTTATAATCTTCATAAGGGTTATTAATATGATAAGTTAAATTATTTTTTTAAATCCATAATTTCTAAAGCCTTATTGTTTTTAAGTTTTATTCATTCTCTGCTTATCCTTGTTCACTGTTCTTTCCCAGTTCTTTTCCTATGTAGGTATCCCAGGGGTCCCTGCTGTGAATTCAGGGGTAATTGCTTCTTTTCTCTGAGTCAAAGCAAATGTGCACATCAAAAGAGCAATGTGTCAAATGATAATAGCTGGAAATTCAGCCACAAAGAAAATGAAATTTTTTTCTCTATTATAATTTGTGTATATGTTTGTGCTTATTTTTTCAAAGGAACACATCATTATCCTTCATGTTATGTAGTTGTGTTATTGTGGAATTCTCTAGGGATGGAAAAGAAGAAGAATGTCTCGCCATATAAAATTGCTAAACGTGCTGGGATACAAGTCAAGAATATCCTTTTCTGTACCCAAACTTGGAAAGCCTTTTCCCTTCATACTTTCTTATTTTTGAACAAGATGTTTTATGTCACAAAATAGCCCATTCTCTTTTTTCTAGTGTTTATGTCCAAATTACATTTATAGTACAATCACAAAATGAAAATAGAAAATGTATTTGAGGAAAGGCAAAAATACCGGTGTGTAAAACAAGGAAATCTTCAGTAAAACACTTTCAGCTTTCTTCTCAGCTCTGCCTACGGCTAGTCATTTTCACTTGTGCTCAGGTCTCCATGAGTAATGTAGGGGTGGCTGAGCATGGCCTGTGAAAAGAATTCCTTGCAGGGGTAGGACTGTGGCCCTTGAGATATGGGGCCAGGAAGATAAGGAACCAGATATTGATCTCCAGAAAGGGGGGGGGGGAGGAATTCCTAAGACCAATAAAGAATGGTCTAGAATAACAGAACTGTTTTGTGCAGGGGCCTTCCTACATCCAATGTTCTGAGTGTCCCGGCAGGCAAAGCAAATGAGCATCTAGAAAAGGACAAATGACTGTACAAATGGAGTAATAAACAATTTAAGAAAATATATGTGGCCTAAATTTAGTATCAAGGTGATGGGCAAAATGGCTCACTCCAATTTGTGATGGTCCTATTGCAAATACAATGTCAAGACAGCCAGTAAATTGTAGTCACAGATTATAGCCAATACATCTATGGAGATGGTCCAGGTGCAGGCTATTTAAATAAGATAAATCATCTGTGAAGAAGGAAAAGGTCAAATGTGATATTCTCTCTTTCTTTGTCTGAATAAAATGGAAACATTAAAATTCCTTCCAAGAAAAGAAACAATAGCACATTAAGTAATATAGTCTCCTTCCTCCCAAGCCAAGTCTGCCTGAGACCTGGTTGGTTTCTCTTGTTTTCATCCAAGTATAAATTGGTGACTTTGTACCAAATAGGAAATCTTACTCTGACCTCACACCAATTAGTCATGCTTGGAGCTTGATCCATTATCTTCTAAACTGATGGCATAGAAGATTGGTTTTTCCAGCTCTATGATAGAAAAGTATGACTTTGTTCTCCCTCCCCTCCCCTCCCCTCCCCTCCCCTCCCCTCTCCCCACTGATCTACTTTTCTTATTGTTAGGGTGATTACTTATTTACTGTCAGTGGGTGCCCTTCATCTTTATTTAACATCTGTAGGACACCTAACAAGTATGTATCACTCTGCCAGGTGCTGTGTAGGATGCAAACAAAGACAGAGCAGGGAGAGGTCTGCTCTGCAGAGCCCTTGTTAAGAGGCATGCTTTCAGTTTCCATACATTTCAAGTTAGCTGTATCTTTTATGTGTACAGTTAGTTTGGTTAGCATGCATTTATTTATTCATTCATGCATATTGGAATGTATATTTAACATACATTTTGGAATGTCTACCATGTACCAGGCATTGTGCTAGGTTATGGGGAGTTCAAAATCAATTTAGAATCTCTTCTCTCAAGGAGTTATCTGGTTATTATATTTACAATAAAGTTTCTTTTAAATATATTTTATTGATTTTTTACAGAGAAGAAGGGGGAGGGATAGAGAGTTAGAAACATCGATGAGAAAGAAACATCGATCAGCTGCCTGCTGCACACCTCCTACTGGGGTTGTGCCCGCAACCAAGGTACATGCCCTTGAATGGAATCGAACCTGGGACCTTTCAGTCCACAGGCCGACACTCTATCCACTGAGCCAAACCGGTTAGGGCTACTATAAAGTTTTAAAGATAGTATAATGTGCCTGCCTAGGCTATAGTTTGATCTCAGAAGAAGGAATGCTCAATTCTATTGCTGAAGAAGTGATAATTAAACAAGTTTGAAAGATGAATAATTTACCAGGAAGGCAGGAATGGGAGCCATTCTGCACAGATACAGCAGATGCTTAGCAGACCATGGTACTTTGAGGGAACTTGTGTAGCTTAGGGTGGGATGGATTTAACAAGAGCCCAGACTAGAGAGGTAGCCAGTACTTGATCACATAGGGTTTTGCACACTATTCTAAAGAACTTGGACTTCATCCTGCAGACACTGAAGAGCCATGAAAATAATTTGAAAGCAAGATTTTTCTAAAGAAAATATGGAAAATGGCATATGAGGTAGAGGCAAGGTGCTCAGTAAGTTGGCTACTTTAAGGGTACAATCTGAAAACATAAGGCAGAAACAAATACCAAACCAGGAGAGTAGAACAGAAAAAAGTGCCAGCCTATTATACTTGGTGACTTATCGTTTTGGTAACATTCAAGGAAAAATGGACCCCCAACAATGATACATTAAGAAGATGCTAGCCACCCATACCTTTAACTTCAAGTATAGTAGTAATATTTTATTTCACCAAGTATATCCACCCTGAGTTTTTAAATTCATACTAATACCATTACAAATAATTCAAAGGATTATGACCTTCTTCATTCTCTTTACATTTGGAAGATTTAGAGAGTAGCCCATGCACCCAGATAATATCAGGGCTCCAAAGGACTTCAGAGGTCAGCTTCAGTGATTTTCAAGGCAAGTTCCCTCTCCATTTCCTCCAGTAGAAGCTCCTACGTACACAAGAGGCAGAGGTGGATCCTGGCCCTACCTCTTCCTGCTCCTCTTCTCACATCAGCCCTGAACTACAGTTGCAGTTCCAAAACGTAGTTTTGTGAAATCTCCTCATTTCATAGTGGGGAGACTGAGGTTCACATTTTGGAAGTGATTAATTTTATTAAAGGACACATGATTAGCTGATAGAACAAAGGTTTCTTAGGTCCCCTGGCTAAAAGCTCTTATCGGTTTGGTTAACCTGCTTTTTATCTGACTTCTTAATAAAGTTGTTCCAGATGATGAGAAGTGGCTTTAAGACAGAAAATTGTTTGTCTTAAACTATGCTACTATAAATCATGAATATTAACATAGAAATGTAGCAAACTATAAGTTTTTTCCCTAAATAAGCATTCAGAAATAGAGCTTGAACACAGCAGGATACCTCTGTTCTTGCTGCCATTAAAATAAACTCTTTTATATTGAATTTCAGCAAACCTAGCAGCCAGCATCTGTCCCATTAGTTTTCATATATGGGAACAATGTGGCATGATCGCTCACCAGCCGCAGAGGTAGCGGTTTTATAAATCTTCTGTCGTGGTGGCTGGAAGGGACAGAATTGTGTTCTCACTGTCACTGCCATCAGTGCTCTTTTCAAAATTCACCTTTGCAGTGGGTGGTTTGCCTTTTTAGCTCCAGGTGAGCACAGAAATATGTAGTGTCATTAAATGTTACATGGCTTAATATCACTCCAATTTTCAGATGATTTGATGAGAAATTAAGTATTTTTTTTCATACTCTAGGAGTGGCCTACTTCTTCTATAAGCCTTTCTTTTTTAAAGAGAGAAATTGGCCAAACTCTGTTACTTGTAGAAGTGCCCCTATGACTCTGTTACTTATAGAAGTGCCCCTATAGAAGTGCTTTCTGCTGATGTGGCTGTTTAATCCTCTGTCTTATTTGTTCCTGTAGCACTTGGTGGAAGGTGTGAATAACACTTTTGTTAATGTGATTCTGATCCAAATGGCTGATAACCTGACTGTGTACAAGATACTAATTAGGGGAAAATATTTAAACCTTTTCTTACCTCCAGTTATTCTGTTTCTTTCCCTCCAATTGATGATACTGGTTATGGTCTATATAGTTTACATTTTCATTTCAAAAGGAGCTCTTTACTGCCACTTGGTGTGTGTCTGAATAGTGAATCAGGGGAAAGGTTTTGTTTTGGGGTTTTGTTTTTAGTTAGAAACTTCTCATAGGTCATTGTCGATGTGGGAGATATACTCTCCTGATGAATAAATAAAAACACTAGAGCTTCATGTTCAATATCATTTACAGAAATCATAAATGTCAATAATAGCTAATATTTAGAGTACTCATCTGCCAGGTAGTGTTCAAAGAGTTTTATATATATATTAACTCATTTAATGCTCTCAACAACCATCTGAAGTTAATACTCTTATTACAGATAAGGCCTCTTAGGCACAAAGAGATGAAGTAATTTTCTCAGTGTTACTGAGTTGGGAAGCGGTAGCCAGGTTCTAACCCTGGCAGTCTGCCTGCAGACATTAGCTCTGCTCTACTATAGCATGCTGCTCATGGTGGAATGAGAGGTGGATTCTGAGCTGCCTCCCATGGTACTGCCCTCACACCTGCCCATCTCAGAAGCCAGGGCTTCTTGTGAAGGGGCTCAGTCAGCAGTCTTGTCAGTGTCCAGTCTCCTCTTACCACCCTTCATGAATGCAGTGGGCAGCTTTTAAGATTATCTGATGGCCCCATCTGGTCCCTTTATTATATACCCTTTAGGTATAAAAGCTCCTGAAACACACATGTTAGACGATGATGATAGGGTTTTCCTGCCAAAACAAAGATAGGCAAGATGGAAGAAATAGTTGTGTTTAGCATGAAAAGTGTCTCCAGAGGGGGTCAGCTTCATGAACTCAATTTCTAGGGATGATCTTACGTATTTCCATGATCAGTACTTTTCTGCTATTCCTTTTAAGCTTTGGTTTACTCATCTGTAAGTGGAGATAACACTTACCTCCAAAAGGTTATGGGAAGTATTGAATGGTATACTATGTATTTTGAAGTATCTCTGTAAGCTTGGCAAGTGTATTTTTCTTTTAACTTTCCCAAAGAGGTTTCTGGAAGAAAAAACATTGAGAATGAGTTTTGCGAATCCTAGATCAGGTTAAAAGAGTAATGCCTCTATGGATTCTCCTCTTACCTCGTTCTCTCTAGGAAGTCTTTCCTTCGGGGGCCATTTTTATTTTATACTTGTGTAAGGTTCACAGCCTGTTAGGGGAAATCCTCCCATAAAGGGATTCTTTTCATCTTTTTCCCCCCATCAACTTATTTCCCTTGAGTATCATTAAACTGGTTTCTCTTTACATATTAGGTTGCTGTCTAAATGAGGGTTGTTGTAGTCATCATCACTACAGTTGGGTTCACCTTAATGGTTCTTGACTTCAGTGTTCTTAACCCTGGAATTTAGGATTAGTTTTTGAAAACAGTTATAACTTGGTTTTGAAGGAAAGGAAAAAAAATGCTTTATTTGAAAATCCTACATCAATGGAGATGAATACAAATCGTGGACTTAGGAGATTGCTATTTTTTTTTTCTTTTGCCAAGGAAGTCACTTTGCTCTCAATTAGAACATTAGAATCTCTTTAATTACAGTCTGGCCCAGTATTAGTTTTTGGGTGGTGGTGCTCCATTAGGGCAAATTGCCATATGTTGCATTTGAATTAATACATTTGAAATTGACATTTCCTTACTGAACCTGATATTGATGAAGCAGAAAGGATAAAGACTTGAGTACACTTTTTTTTATTTCTTTATTTCACTGTAAGACTTCTATTCTCAGAAAGGATTTTATATACAGCCATATCAATTTCACTTATCGTATTTTTCCATGTATAAGATGCCCCCATGTATAAGACACTCCCATTTTTCCAACCCCAAATTAAGAAATCAATATTTTAAACATAACACAGAACACATTTTTATTTAGTAATTAATTCAGGTGATGTTTACATACCAGTGCTATGATATTATGCAGCATATCACTTTATTCAGCCTCTGTTTTATCACTGCTGTCTTCTTCATCACTATTAGTTTCAGACAGATCAGTTTCTTCAACTTCTGTTGTATCACTGCTGTCTTCGGAGTCACTGTCTATATATGTAAGATCATCCTCATAAACTGGTGGCATTTTCTGAGCTAACTTTGTTCGTGTTCTCATGGCCAACCCTTCTCTCCTCATGAAATTGAAGCACCATTTGCCTTTCCTGTAAAATCAACAATGTTCATTTCACTTGCAAACATTCTTGCCTGACATTGAATAAGCTTGGTTGACACACATAAGCCACTCTGGCACTGCTCCATAATCCAAGTCTTAAGCCTCTGCTCCAAGTTTGCCCATTTTGCTGGTTTTCCTGTTAAGGCATTCTTCATTTTTGGCATCTTAAGGAGTTGTTTTTCCTGTTTTCTCCAATGTCTGATCATACAGTCAGTGGGAGGAGGTCCAACTTGTCTCTCTGCAGCTCCATTTCCATGCTCTTTTGCATAGCTGATTACATTCAGTTTGAATTTTGCAAAGACAATCGCTTACTGGTATTTATCCTTTTATTTTTTGACATCTTTATGGGCTCAGAATGTTTAGGTCCCTTTTGCATCTGCACAGTCTCCACCTTCACCTCCAATTATGGCATCAGCTGACATCAGTAACAATAAGTCTTGTTATTGGAGGAAGTCTGTTTGATAAGGTATGGGCAGCCATGCACCAGTGGCTCCCTCCTTGGCTGACTTCCCTGTATAAGATGCCCCTGGATTTTCAATCTAATGATTTTAAAAAATAGCATCTTATACATGAAAAAAAAACACAGTATTATTACATATTTATAAGGCATCATTGTACCATAATTGTCTTTAGAGCAGAGTTTGAAATAAGGCAAATCAATGTTGAATCTCTTTCTAATGATTTTTTTTTTGCGGGGGGCGGGGGGGGAGGCTATCAAAAAGGCTCTACTATACTATGCTGATATCCCTGGTATAGAGTTCCAAAGTGATCCTCATGGCAAGACTTTAAATGTGAGGTTTGAATCCCAGGCAGGTGTATCAGAGTGAGCAACTTCTTCAGCCAAGAGTCTTTGAAGAACCACCCACAAGGCTTTCTCACAAATATTCATGTATCTCTCCCTAGTTAGAGACAAGGCATTCTAAAGCAGATCAATTCTAGAGTTATCTTATAGCTTAATTTCACTATACAGTAAGAAAAAATGAGCAGAAGTCAGTGAAGATGCTATTTGGTTCCTAGGGTATTGTACACCCCAAGGCTTAATTGACAAAATGATGAATTTCTTTTCAACTTGCCTTCAGGCTAGGCAACATCAGACAGTTCATTATTAGCACTATTCTTAGTATTGATATTTTGGTTCTTTTACCAGCACTTTCCTTAGTATTTATATATGTTGCTGGAAGAAGTTTATATTAAACACCTTAAAATTTGAACATTTAACGAATATTTATTAATACTTAATGTGTACAAAATATTGATAGTTCTTTCTTTAGTCTCCAAAGAGAACTCAGATTGCAGTTTTGAACTGAAGGAAATTACGGAATAATAGAAAAACCTTGTTTGAAATACTTGTAAGGTAAGGTAGAATGGAATATGTCCTAGGGGGGTGCATATGATGCTGTAGGCATTCTGGGGAAATTAACTATTGTCTTTACCTTTATTCACTCTTATTTTCCTCTCCCTGAAAAAAAAATTAAATCAAGAACTACAAAAACTCTACCTACCCCAGTGGTGTTTTACTCAATGGAAATATCATGAATATTAAGCAATATACTTCAGAATTGGTGAAATTGAAGAAGTTGCCTCAATTTCTTCAGTTAGTGAATATTTACTGTCTACTCAATGCCAAGCACTGTGGGTGGATACATGGCACCCATTTCAAGAAGTTCACAAATTAATTAGAAAGAAGAATCACTGTATTTCACAAATATTTGCTGAATGAGTGAGCACATTACATTTTACTTCTTTATGGGAATCCTAGATAAGTTGTACTACCTAGAGGAAAACACTCATTGAATCTGAAGCTTGGAAAAGGCCTGAGTGATCACATTACTAGATCTTCCTTCTATTTGCTGTTTTTGGACATAAATATATGATTTTTTACTTATCCTTATTAGATTGCATCTTGTTGGCTTCACACCACCTTTTCAGATTTTCAAGCTGACTTTTAACTTATCCCAACATATTAAATACTAGGGGCCTGGTGCACAAAAATTTGTGCACTTGAGAGGTCCCTCAGCCTGGCCTGTGCCCTCTCGCAGTCTGGGACCCCTCTGGGGATTGTCCACCTGCTGGCATGCCTGGTCAGCCTGGGTGAGGGGCTAATGGCTGTTTGCAGACTGGCCAAGCCCCCCAGTGGGGTCCCTCATCCCATTGGGGTGTGGCCAGCCTGGGTGACAGACTGAGGGCTATTTTCAGGCTGCCCACAGCTTCCATTGACCCGATGTCCCAGCAAGGCTGGCTGGAAGCAGGTTTCTGGGGTTTATTTATTGTCTATAATTGATACTGTTCCTTTAAGCCGAGACCTAGGTAGGTAATGAAGCCTCATGTCTGCTTCAGCTCTGTGGCTTCTATAATTGAAAGACTGTTGCCTTAGTAGTAGTGCCCAGGCCTGCTGTTTGCTTCAGCTCCAAGGCTTCTATAATTGCAACAATGTTGCAAGTATGTTGCCTAGAGCACAGAGAGGCCCAGCTGGCTGGCAGACAGCTTACTCCTGCTGCAATGGAAGCTGCCTGTTTACTCTAGCTCTGTGACTGCTGGCCTCCATCTTGGCTGGGTTAATTTGCATACAGCACTCTGATTGGCTGGTGGGCATGGCTTAGGCGTCCCATAGAAATGGTCAATTTCAATATTACTCTTTTATTAGATTAGATTCCTTTCAATGTGGGATGCAGTATGTTTTCTGCAGAGGCAAATACAGAGCTTCTCTCCCCACAAGTTGACAATTACCTACTAATCAACATACTCTCATTTATTCAACAGATATTTAGTAATCAAAGAACTCTAACTGCTATCGTTTGTAGAGTTGTAGGATGAGCCATGCAAGCTGCTAGACCTCAGTCACACAGTGATGAATACAGTCAGCACATGGCATCATGGAGTTTTTAGTCTACAAATATGGTGGGTGTGCAGTTGTTCAAGCTGCTAAAGAAAACTAACTGCTCTATTGTTCAACAATAAAAGGAATGCCTTCTTCAAATGGATCACATCTTCTCCTGCCTGTCTTTTCTCATGTTCCTCCCAGGAATAAACTATTTTTTATTATCTCTGGCTATTAAAATTGTAAACATTGAAAGGAGACCACAGAAATGTTAACAGTACCAAAAAGTCCTGTCTCTGCCCATGAAATCACTTTATCATGTGACACCGTGTAAGTTGTGCTCCTCATGTCATTGTTTGTGAACCTATAAGTTCCTACTTTCCTTTCAAATGTTTCTGAGGCCTTCCTTGAACATCTTTGTATTAACCTATAGCATTGAGCATAATGCCTTATTTAGAGAAAGTAACTATAGGTCTTTTCTGTTCTATAATAAAGACATTGGGAGGAGTAAATAAAGGACCTGCATTCCTTGGTAACTGGCCAGGATCAGCAGGTCTGAGACTGACACTAGGTCTCCCAAATACCTTGACTATATCATAGGACACTTCCAGGAGGTTTTTTGAAGATTTATCTCACAGACAATTTTAAACTTTGTACACACAATAGAATATATAGAAATGCTCTATTATAAGTGTCAATGGGAGGCAATCTGCTCAATAATTCTTGAAATAGTCAGGCCTGAATAATAAAATATAAGACATTTCTCATCCATTCACATACTCTGATTTCTAGCATTCTGGAAAATAACATTTTAGAATCCTGAATATTGATTAGGCTTTTAAAGGGTTCAAAGATGCATGACTGCTCCTAAAACTCCAACAAGTTTTCTGGATTACACAAGAGTGCCTAATGATGCTTCTCCCTCCTGAAGGGGAAAGCAATATGGTCCACCAATCTCTTCAGTCCCTAAAGATCCATGGAATTATGATAGATCACCCTCATTATTCACTTAGGCTCATTACAGCATGAACCAGGTGATGTGGCTCACATAGCAAATACAGATCCAGGGATATCATCTTTTTTTTTTTTTTTTTTTAAAGAGGAAGGGAGAGTGAGAGGGAGAGAAACATCAGTCACCAAATGGCTGCATCCTACATGCATCTCTCCAGGGGATTGAGCCTGCAACCTGGGCATCTACCCTGACTGGGAATCGAATCAGCAACCTTTTGTTACACAGGATGGCACACAACCAACTGAACCACACTGGCCAGGGCCAGGGGCATACTCTTTTAGTGTGACTAATATATAAACCTTTTTTTTTGAAAACAGGCTCTGCAGAGATGGAAGAGAGGGAACCACTGATCATTTGAGTGCCCATTTCATGCCAGGCAGGATGCCATGTGCTTTAGATACACATCTCATTTAGCCAAAAGGCCTTGCATTACACCCAATGAACACAAATTGAAAAGAGTTAAGCCATTTGCCCAAGATCGCATTGCTAGTAACTGGCAGAACTGGGACTCAAATGCAGGGTTTCAATCTTTAAATAGGCTCTCACTTCTGTACAGCATAACTGCATACCTGCATGTTTATCAATGAATTATAATTATATAAATTTATTTATAAAAATTTCAAGATATCATGAGGAATATCAACACAATTGTTTTTAGGAGAGAAGAATGAACTCATATCAAACAACCTATGTTAACTTCACCTGAAATTTCCCTGATAAAAAACACTGTTACTCTTGGATGTACACTAGGATGGAGCAGCGCCTGTCCACTAGACAAATACCTAATAGCATTTCCTCTTTCTCTTCCATGTCTTATTAGACAGCCACTGTGAGTTTCTTGTTCTTTCTAAGATTTCCCCCCTAAGGAGAGAAATAATGCTGCATTGTTCCTGGTGGTGTCTTTTGCTGACCTATCATTGACATTCCCACCACAGGGTGACAGTGGGATATTTGCTCCCTCGCTCTTGCTGTGCTTTTATGAGTATATTACTGAAGCAGAGGAATGTGAATTTCTTGTTTAGTAACAGTGTGCTGTATTTTCCTGCAAATAATGGTAGCTGTGCCATCTATCTCTGAGTCAGTAATGTACTTCTCTATGGCACATTTGTGTTTTGAATTTCTTATCTCCGAGAAACCTGGCAAAGTGAAATTTTGGTTGAGTATGTTTTCTAAAAAGATGAAGAAATAATAAAGTGTAATGAAGCTAAGATAATCTAATAAAAATCTGAGTACAGAATGGTTCAAAATGCCTCTGTTCCTCATATGAGTTTTTTCTTGCCCAAAAATGTATGTTTAACCTTATTTCCCCACATCCATTGAGCTGAGATTTCCCCCCTGCTGATCTCTCTTTCTTCCTGTTTCCTCTGTCCATTGGGGCAAACCAAAAGAAAACCAGAGTCAGACACTAACAAAGTGGTAAAAATAGATTGTATTCATGACTAGTGTCCCAGTGCATGGATTCGTGCCCATTGAAATTAATTAGAAGAAATATTTTAATATCACTATTCGCCCTTTCTCTATAATAGAAGTGTCAACCAAATTCGCAATCCACCATGACAGATTGAAACTTACATGTGTGATTGGTGCCAGTGAGAGCTTTATAAATGTTTGCACCTGGCTATAAAGAAAGTCGGATTCTGGACTGAAGAAACTCCAAGAATGTTAGTTGCTAGAGAGAGGAAGCCTGGTGTTGCTAAGTGACATCATTACCTAAGGCACACAGCCACCATTTCTGGGCTGGGCTGGGCTGTGGGCTGCATTTTGCGCCATGGATCTCTTGGCAGCATTGGCTGCGATTTGGTGGAGTATTGCTCTGGGGTGGTGGCGGGGCCTGTGTCCCACTTGGGGGAAGCCAAGTGTTGGTTTGTGGCACCGTTTATTTTTAAATGGCCAGTGCATATTATGGCCGCTCCTGCGTTGAGCGTCTGCCCCCTGGTGGTCAGTGCACATCATAGCTACTGGTTGGATGGACACTTAGCCTTTTATATATATATA
>PVJC01023204.1:0-26593 GCA_004026665.1 Murina feae
GCTGTGAAAAAGAAGGAATTCTTACCATTTGCAACAGCATGGATGGAACTAGAGAGCATTATGCTAAGCGAAATAAGTCAGTCAGAGAAAGATAAATATCACATGATCTCACTCATCTGTGGAATATAATGAACAACATAAACTGATAAAAATAGAATAAGAGACTTAGAAGCATTGAACAGACTGTCTAACCTATGAGAGAAGGTGGAGGGTGAGGGGGTCAAAGATCAACCAAAGGACTTGTATGCATGCATATGAGCATAACAAATGGACACAGACAGTAAGTGGGAGAGGGCATGTGCTAGGGGTTGGGAATGGCCAGGGAGAGGTCAATGGGTGAAAAAGGAGATTCATATAATACTTTAAATAAACTATATAAATAAAAATTTAAATGTTCATTTGTTCAAAATCTCAAATCTCCTAAAGTTCTTCACCAATTGCTTTGAAATTTTGACACAACGTTGCATTCGAATACGCATGTGTTTTTATATACCTACATTATATAGATGTCACACTTGTGACAGGTAAAAACATGCTTTAAAAAAAAACAGGTAAAAACGTGTTTTTCTTTTTAAAAACAGTGCCATTTGTTGGACGTAAAAGTGACACACACTACAAACTTAACAATATTATTCAGTCTAACATTCAAAGCCAGGCAGTCACATACAAGTCCGTCGACACTATTGTGGAAGCAGATGAAGTGGTTAATTATCCAACAGAATTTTGGAATTCACTCGATCTGCCAGAGATGGAATTCAATCAGCGTGCCAATTATCATATTGTGAAATATCAACCAGCGCAGGGCTGGGCCTCAGGCCGGGGCTGGGCTAGGGCTTGGGGTGTGGGTGGCCGCCGAGTTCCCCCACACACACACCGGAGGCCAAAGGCTCGTGGGGAGTGTGGTGGGCAAGGGTGGGGGAGCTTCCTTGGCTCCTTTTTCCTCAGGCTTTTGGGCAGCTCGGCGATGACCCCTGCCGGCGGGAGTTAGGAGCAGCTGGGCCGCTTCAGGCATGGGGTGTGGGGTGCAGGGTATGGGGCGTGGGCCGCCGGTGGGGAGCAGGGGTGCAGGTCGGCACTGCGGGGCCCGGGCTGTAGAGGTGCACATGTGCGAGGCCAGACCAGCCGAGCAGGGTGGGGGCAGCAGCGTGCCAGGGGCAGCCGCCCGGGAGGGCACATTGTATACCCACAAGTATTGTGCAATTAAGCATATTAGAAATGTGGGCTTTCTCTTTTCTTTCTTTTCCATTTAACCAGACTGAGCCACAGCAACATGTGGCTGGGTACAGCTAGTCAAGAATATAAATTTAAAAAAATAACAGTAAAATTAATAATTTCTACAGTCCTTCGCAGTCTCAATATTCTGAAATCCCACAAGGATCATTTAAAAAGTACATTTATTGGTTTAGCTACCAAAGTATTAAACAATAACTGCCTCTATGGAAGTAAAATTTTATTTAGGTATGTATAATAACAGATGTAACTATGATGCCCTTATATAAAAATAGTTCTTTGTCAGGGTTCTTAGGTAGAACCCATGTGATTTACCAACACGGTTTTCAGAGGGATATTGACACGTATGTGTTCTATCTTGGCTATTTCATTGGAACAAAACCACAAATTCATGTGCCAATGTATGATCTGATTCATATGATGCCACCCCAAAACACATAAATTATTTTACATATTTATGTTTTTATAATATCAACATTAATAACGGAGAAACTTTTCCCATTTTCTTACTAAACCTTATACAGAACGTGCATGTGTCAAAAGTTGCAATGTCAGAAAAATTAGTGAAATTAGTAAATTCATTGATAAATGAAACTTTATTCAATCAACAAATAATTATTAAAAGAGCCTTTACTTATTTGCATACTTTCACTGAACACCTGCTCTGTGCTGGGCAGAATGTCAGGTATTACAATCTGAGATACCCAGTCTCCACTCCATGGAGCTTACCACCTAGAGCAGTGGTTCTCAACCTTCTGGCCCTTTTTTAATACAGTTCCTCACGTTGTAACCCAACCATAAAATTATTTTTGTTGCCACTTTATAACTGTAATGTTGCTACTGTTATGAATCGTAATGTAAATATCTGATATGCAGGATGGTCTTAGGCGACCCCTGTGAAAGGGTCATTCGACTGCCAAAGGGGTCATGACCCACAGGTTGAAAACTGCTGACCTAGATGAAAGGAGAGACCAAAATAAAGCTGTGATTTTGGATGATGAGTGATATGACAACTACAGGGTGGGATCTGTTGAAGTCAAGTGGGAAGGGCTGGCAGAGACTTCTCTGAGACAGTGATGGCCAGACTATGCTCTGAAGACTAAGAAAATGCTACCAGTGAAGGAGAGAGTTGATAGAGCTCTTCCGCGAGTCACAGCCAGCCTATGAAAGACGTAGATGGACATGCGAGAGGGCATGGCATATTGAGAACAATACGTCCCTAAGCAGAATGTAAAAGTGAATACATATATGATTTTTTTTGTTTGTTTCAGCATTCTCATCTTCCACAAATAAATAAGCTAACAGAAGGGGAGAAGTGTCAGGAGAATGAAATAAATAATATCAATTTCAGTTGCTGTTGTCTGGGGTGTGAAGTGTACACTCACCAAACTAACTGCCTCTTCAACCCTTTGACTTTTCACAATCTCCCGTAATACCACTACTAAGAAACAGATGCGGGATATTGTAAATGACAACTTGATAAAAATTTGTATTTTCTGTGAAAATATAAGATAGCATGTTTTCATTTAAATTATTTAATTCTTCACAACACAAAGTAGTGAATCACATCAATGAAAAATAAATGTTTTGGTATATATTTTAAGACTTTTGTTATTATTCAGTAGAAAAAATGTAATTAATAAGGAACAGTGAGGTGAGCTGGATAATAGCCCCTCAAAACATTTAGGTGCTAATTCCTGGAACCTGTGAATGTTACCTTGTATGGCAAAATAGATTTGGCACGTGTGACTGAATTTTAAGGATTGTTTGTATATTGATTACACAGAACCAGAATATCACATCTGAAGTGCTATAAGCCACATTACACTCCATTCTAATATTACAACTGGTTGAGTTACAATACTGTAATGAAGAGTGCTGTAGTATTCATATGTGGCTAATGTTTTTAATTAGAATTTTCTGCTTTTTCCTCTGAAACCTGGCAGATCATTAGGAGAATGTTTGGTTGATATAAAAGATTCAATGCATCTTCCATATGTCTTTTTGTATTTCCTCAGAGCCTTATGGCTCCTAGTTCAGCTCTTGGTGGAGTTGATTTTCCTGTATATCACGTCAATCATAAAAAAGAGTTTGCTGTAAAACAGTATTCTGTGTCATGCCTAAATAGCTTTGTCTATCTACTTGCCATGTCTCTTGATTGCATCATTTCTCTTGTGCTTGATTTAACCTTGTTTGTTTTGTTCATTATGACCCCTAAGCATAGAAAACCCCCTGCCAATGCTGACAGTGACAGGTTGAGTGACTGGCCTTGTCCTTGGGGCTGCTTCAGGTTCCTCTCTCGCCGATGCCTCAGGCCTGGCTCTTCCAGAAGAGTGGTAAACTAAGGATCTTGAGATGGGGAGATGACCCTGCATTACCTGAGTGAGCTATAAATGTAACCACGAGGTTTCTTGTAAGAGGAGGAAGATCTGACTACAGAAGAAGGAGGCAATGACATGACAGAGGCAAGATGCTGGCTGAAGGAAGGAAACCAGGAGCCAAGGAATGTAGGCTGTAAAAGCTGGAAGAGGCAAGGAATGGATTCTCTCCTGGACACACCAGAAGGAACCGCCTTGTCACACTTTGGCTTTAGCCCAGTGAAACTAATTTCAGATTTTTAATCTCCAGAACTGTATGAGAACAAATTTGTATTGTTTTACATCACTAAGTTTGTAGTAATTTGTTACAGTGTCAACGGCAAACTAATACACAGAGCAAATGAATACTATATAAAATTTCCAAACATGGGAACTGACACAAATATATTATAGGAAAATCATTATTCATAGGCTACAATTCTTAGATGAACTACATGCTTTATGTACTTTATGATTCAAATTTTAACAATGCTGTAATATTTTTTCTTACAAAAATTAACAAAATATTGAATTTTGTGGAAAAGCGTAACAAAATCAGTGCACAACATTCCAAAACAAAGACAGAGAACCAGGGATGGGAAATTAAAGTTGAATAGCATAATTTATTCAACAGGCTTGTCTCATTCACTAAATCTGTTGAGAAATTACTTTAAAAGCTAGCAGTAAGGTATTGTTTAAATATTTAAAATTATTTGCCTAGTAAGAAAACTTCTTTTAAAGTGATTCATTGAATAAACACTAGTTGAGTTAGTCTTTGGGGATAAAGCAGTGATCCAAACAGTCACGAGCTTCTTTAAGGAGTTCATATTTGGGGAAACTAAACAAAAAAAAAATCAATTAATTTTAATGTCATGAATGCCATGTAAAGGTATAGACAGTGAGAATAGAAGAGGAATCTAGAATAATAGAGTGTTTGTATTATACTCAGATCTTCATTATTTAACTCTATGTTATAATAAAGAATTTTGATGGAAAATTGGTCCACCCATTCAAAATAGCACTTTTTAAATAAAATAACTTAACCAGTGATATAACTACATTAGTGTCATATCATCTTCCTCCTTACAAATATGCACGGTAGTTTGGAAAATGGCATATAAAAATGATAAAGAAGTGTATTGATGTTAATTATTTATGTATACAAAAACCATGAATAAAAATATTTTACAGAAAATAATCTTTTAAATCTTGATATTTATGACTATTACTCGAGACTAGGAAAATTTGAGGTGTGGCTAAACACTAAGATGTACCTGAAATATGTGACATGATTCATCTGGAATAGTGTTCGATAAATATTGTCCCACTTCTCCCTGGAGAATAAATATCAAAGATAGAACATGACTGCAAATATTACATAAAATAATCTGAATTCATAAACCTAAAAAATCCAATACTAACTATTAATCAACAAATATTTGTTGATTAAAAAATAAAAAATTTTACATTTTCGTGGACAATTTTTATATTCTCCAGTTGTCATTTTCTCTACTCATGTAATTAATGAAGGGTAATAATTTCTTGAGGAAAAGTTCTAAATGAATTGTCTATATATTATAAGGACAAGGAATTTATCAATCTACTCTGGGTAGTAAAACAACTACTCCACAGTGAAGATGGATACTTAATCCATGATCAACAGATTTCACCAACATTGGTACACATGCATAAAAATAATGTATGATGTAATAAAGACATGTTTGTTTGCTTTTAGCTGGAGCTGATAATCTGGAGTTAGGGAAAAATTAAATTTAACAAACACATAAAGGTAAAAAAATGAGTGAAAGAATACTATGAAATAAAATAGAAATAAATATATTTCTATTTCTGAGCTCATGGATATGTCTTCAAACATATCAATCAGAGAAAAAAAATACAAGTAAATTCCTATTCCATAGGTCATCCTGATTATATCCTCTTAATAAAGTTTTGTTATTACAGACATCCTGTCAGAATTCACACTTTCACTTAGTGGGTTTTGTTCATACAACAAAGCCTCTTTCTTCTCATGTTCATAGAATTGTTAGCAAGTGGAAAATGACTCAAAATTAATAAGAGAAAAACAATATTGCAAACTCTTCAGCCCTGTCCTTTCCCTCCTCCTTGCTCTAGGATCTCATTATGCAGTTCAATGTCAGTCACAAGTTGGAGTGCTCTGAGGGTGCTGATGCCATGGCTGGGATGTTTGAGGCAGGACAGACATGACATCCAACAAAATGAGCTGAAATGCAGGGACGTTCCAATCTCTATAGGAGGAACTGAGATCTAATCAGATGATTTGGAGTGGTGAACACACAGTGTAATATACGGATGATGTATTACCTGAAACCTATATAATTTTATTGTACACCTGAAACTTATATAATTTTATTAACCAATGTCACCCCAATAAATTAATAAAAATTATTTTAAGGATAAAAAAAATTAATCAGAGAGTCAAAGTAGAAATTTAACCAAACTTTACAAACCAACACAATGGAGAATAATAGAAGAATTGGACTAGGAAGCCATAGGGACGTAGTATACCCAAGGACACTGGCTACTGACTTTCTGAAAGCAGAGATCCGTGGTGGTTCAGGCATGAGCTGTGGAGTTAGAGAGACATGTCGGCTAATCCTACCAGCTAGGTGACAATAGGCAGCCTGGGTTTTTTCATCTGTAAAATAGAAATTATGTACTTAAATAGTAAAGCACTTTGCACCATGCCTCGCCCTGTAGATGCTCAGTGAATGATAGCTATTGTTATTCCAGCATCTAGTTGAGAGGCTGCTAAGAGATTGCCTGCTTTGGTGAGAACCTGTGAGTATTTCTGAGTTGATAGGATGAAGACATTCCTGTCTGATGCATGAGGAAAGCAAGGACCAACCAATTCCTCTTCACGTGAAAACATATCACAGTGAAGTGTGATGCAGGAGAAAGAGGAGGAGCTTTGAAGCACAACCAGGGTTCAAATCGTGTCCCTTGTTCTTTCATTTACTGGATATATGAGCAAAATACTTTATCTTTCCAAGCAGCAACACTTTTTATTGTAACACAGAGATAACACTTATCTCATAGGGTCGATAAAAATGAGATAATGACTTTTTAAAGTGCTAAAAGTATAGTAGATATTTGAATATAGTTTTCTTCACTTTCTACTGATCATTAATATATGGACCAAAAAAATCACACTTTCAGATTTTTCAATGCTTGGAAAATATACCACCTTGTCTGCAAAATTATTCTTCATAAAGTTCACATCAATGAAAGACGACTGGAGGAAGTCAAAAGTGAGGATTTAACAGAATAGGCCATAAACACTAACACAGGACCAAAGAAACACTCATCACTAATGGGATAGTAATAATCACAAACTAGAGACCTGGTGCATGAATTCATGTATGGGTGGGGTCTCTCGGCCTGGCCGGAGATAGGCCCGATCTGAGCCCATCTCACCCAGTCCCAATAGGGGCCGATCAGGGCCTGCTAGTGGCTGGGGGGAGGGACTGCAGGGAGGTTAGCTGGCTGTGGGAGGTTGGCTGTGAAAGCTCACTGACCACCAGGAGACAGCTCCTGCACTGAACATCTGCCCCCTGGTAGTCAGTGTATGTCATAGAGAGTGATTGACTGGTTGTTTGGTCAACTGGTTGTAATAGTCGCTTAGGCTTTTATATATATAGATAATGTCAGGAAAATGTTCATATTAGAGCCCCAGAACTAGAATATAAAGTTGCTAAAATTAAATGCTTAATCAAATGTATGGAATTTTCTAATTACTGATTGTTTAAAAATGGGAAAGGACATTCCAGGGAAAGGAGAGGAAAAGGAAAAATCCCAAATGCCTCATCACCCCAAAAGGAATCAAAGATCAGAGTGTTGGGAGAATCAGTTTTAGTTAAGGAACACTTCCCTACTTTTTGGAGATAAGATCAAAGTGACAGAAACTGCATCTCTTCAGACTGGGCACTTTGATCACTTCTGACCTACATATGAACCCGAAAAACCAGACTACGTACATCTCCATCACAAAAAGTTTCCTTGTGCCTCTTTATAATTCATCCCTACCTCCACCCCTTTCCAAATATGTACCTTCTTTCTGTCGCTATAAATTAATTTGCATTTTTCTTTTTTAACTTACTCCTTTCACTTAGTAAAATGACTGAGACACATCCATGTTTTATGCATATCAATTGTCCCTTTCTGTCACTAAGTAGTATTTCAATGTGTGTCTATGCCACAATTTCTCCATTCACCTTTATTTTTTGTTTTACTTTTCTACATTTTTTTGCCTATAACAAATCAAGCTGTTACTAATGTTTATGTACAAGTCTTGGTATGGATATATGCTTTTGTTTCTCTTTTGAAACACTAACAATAGAATGACTGGGTCATAGATTAGGCATCTTTTACATTTTTAAAGATAAATTTTTAATTTCAGGGAGGAAGGGAGAGGGAAAGGGAAATAGAAACATCAATGATGAGAGAAAATCTTTGATCAGCTGCCTCTTGCACGGCCCCCTACTGGAGACTGAGCCCAAATCTGTGCATGTGCCCTGATAGGGAATCGAACTGTGACCTCCTAGTTCACAGATCAATGCTCAACTATTGAGCAATACCAGTTGGACTTGAAAACTTTTTAAATAACACCAATAGAATTAAGGAAGGGATTGCTAATTATCAAATTATTACAGAATTTTTTTAAAAGACATCTAACTGGCGGAGCAAAAGATGAAAACATTTTAAATGCATGTAAGACAGATAATATACCACTTAGGAATCCAGAGAAAAAACACTGTGGAGGACAAACACACTGGAGGAAAGCAGTTTTCCTACACAGTAATAAAAGTAACATGCACCAGCAGGGGTCTCTAAGCATAAATATGGAAGGCCACGAAAGCCGACCAAACACATAACAGAAACCAGCAGAAGAAAACAGAAAGACCAAAATTTAAACAAATAGACAAAAATCAGATATTGGAGAAAATAGAAGTAAATCAGAAAAGAGAAGTCATTCTATCTGTAAAACAAAACAAGTTGCAGTGAAAAGGGAATAAAGAACAAGGAAAATAAGATTCCTGAAATAAAATTTTTAATATATGGATCAGTATAAAATGGAAACAAAACTTTTCCTTGAGTATAAAACAAGAAAATATAAGAGAAAATGACTATTAAAAGCTTAATTCGGGAGTTCCAATACTGGAACATTTAATAGCGGAAGATAGAGAAATAGAGAGAACAGAGCAGAGAAGCGAAGGTTTCCTAAAACTTAAGAGCAGGAGTCTTCAGAAAAATGAAAGTACTGGTCAGCTCTGAGTGGAAAAAGTTCCATGCATCCTCATAACATTTTTAAATACTAAGTTATAAAGAATAGTAGTAATGATTGCAGCTAACATTTACTGAGCATTAGTTATATCAGCTACTCTTTAACACTTCACAAATATTAACTCATTTTGACCTCAAAACAACCCTTTCAATTAAATAGCATTATTTTCTATTTACAGATGAAGAAAGTGAAACACAAAGAATTTAAGTCCTTTGTCCAAGTTAATACTGAGAGTTGCTTTATACTAAGAGTCTGCAGCCATTGCTTCTCTCTCTAGTGTATGGTTGGAATTGCCATACACTATTTCATACCTTTCTTTCAGCAGTACAAATAGGGACAGTCAACCTTTCTACTCCAACAAGAGTAACGTGACCTTGAAGCCTAGATTTAGTAATGAAAGACTAAAAAAATAAGTCTATATTTTTTAATTTTTAAAACTATCCGCCATTTCAAATACAATTCCTTTTGCTTCATATACTTGCAACACAACTATATGATAGGCTCAGTGATTGGATCCTGGGAGAAATAAAATGATGAACAGACAATGCCTTTCCACGAATAATATAACAGGTTGGGGGAGAATTAGACAAATTACTAACAAACAAGATTAAATAATATTTTTTTAAATATTTTATTGATTTTTAACAAAGAGGAAGGGGAGGGATAGAGAGTGAGAAACATTGATGAGCGAGAAACATCGATTAGCTGCCTCCTGCACAACCCCCACTGGGGATGTGCCAGCAACCAAGGTACATGCCCTTGACCGGAATCAAACCTGGGACACTTCAGTTCGCAGACCGACGCTCTATCCACTGAGCCAAACTGATTAGGGCAAGATTAAATAATATTTTAAAAAGGAAAACATCACATTTGAAAAATCTTCGGGGAAGGCAGTGGCATAGCCATGGACCTTGCCCAACAGACAGGATATGGGTAGACAAAGATGTGGAAGGGTAAGACTTCTAATAAAAATAGACACAAAGCAAAGACAGAATCAGCAAGGTTTGAATTAGCTTAAAAAGTTAGAGTGGCCCTAGCTGGTTTGGCTCACTGAATAGAGCATTGGCCTGCGGACTCGAGGGTCCCAGGTTCGATTCTGGTCAAGGGCATGTACCTTGGTTGCAGGCACATCCCCAATGGGGGGTGTGCAGGAGGCAGCTGATTGATGTTTCTCTCTCATTGATGTTTCTAACTCTCTATTCCTCTCCCTTCCTCTCTGTAAACAATCAATAACATATATTTTGTTAAAAAGTTAGAGTGGTTACTCTTTTTATTGATAACATTTCATGATAGAGAGTATTTTAAAACAAAATCCCAAAGCAGTCATTTAAAGAAGGTTTAATTTAGTCACTGTAAAATAAACTTTACCTTCAGCTCCAAACTGAATACATTTCTCAACTTCATCCTGAAAGTCTCATACAAATTGAACCCGAAGCATATTGTAGAAACATATGAAGAAATATTTAGATTTAAGCTCCAAAATCCTGATCCTTAGTCCCTCATTCAAGTGACACCACAATTTCAAACAATGTGTCCCCTAAGTACACTGGATTATGGTACCACACACCTCACAATTCTTGCTCAGAAAGTAGAGTGTAAACATCTCTCAGAATCTGAAAAGTACAAAGAGGGTCTTACAGCCGGGGTTGATGAGGCTATGGGATGAGAAGAGATATGCAGACTTGGACAGAAAATCTGTTGTCACATTTTCCACACTTCAATTGCTAATAAAAGCTTGGTAATGACAGCAGGTCTTCTGGAAACACTTGTGACATTGGTAATGACCCATACTGGACAGATAAATCCAGTACATAGCCATGCTTAAGTAAAAGAAATTCTTATTACCTCATTTGTCTACTAATGTGTGTCTTTGGAGGGTTCTTTAAATATTATTGATATGGTGAGTGATAAAAGAAGACTGTTATTGCCTGGAAATACTGAATAACTTATCTTCATTGTAGCATATCCTCTGGAAGTTTCTCAGTTTGCATGAAAGGTAGAGTCAAGGTTCGGAAAAGCCTGCTTTTATTGTGAAGAAGAAAAATCATGTCCTTGCTAACATTTTAATTATCAGCATTATTAAACGGCTTCAGGTGCTTTCTTTTGTGTAGTGGTCATGTCAGCTTCAAATGTGAATTTAATACAATCTGCACATAGTTTACACCTTTGTTTGACTTTGAGGCATGATCTATCTTAACTTAAAAATGTATTTATTATTTATCACATATTTACTAAAGTCTAATGTATGTCATGCAGTGTGTTGGACATCCTGGACTCAGCTGGAAACTATTCAAACAAGAGCCTGCGCTCCTGCAGAGTTTTCATCCCAGCACTACCAGTATGACTATAGTATCCTTCTCCCAAATTGCAAACTCCAGTATCTTTCCGTCTTCAGCATTCTGTCTGGCACTAGCAAAAGGTATTGAATGTCGATGCTTGCTAAAAATTTACTAAATAGCATTTCATCTTTCATTTTCCACCTCATATTATAGTTTATTGTATTCTTCCTAAACTAGAAAGACAATGTCACAGAAAAGGTCTCTTCTGCTGGGACACACAGCTAGCGTACATCTCCCTGTCTCCCTTGCAGTTGTGACCACATGACTCACTGCTCACCTCTGAGGAGATGCTCAGGGTAGAGGGCCCAGGGGTGACCTCACTGCCAGACAATGGAGCCCACAGAACCTGGTAACCAGGCAGCTACATTCTATAACTGCCCTTTCACACAGAGGCATTGGAGAGGACACCATGTTTTCGTATTGTCTCCCAGTGTGCCGAGGTCAAGGCCTCAAGAGAGGCAGTGATGAGAGTGTGTTTAGATGTGCTCACTGCTGGATCCGGGCTCAGTCCAGGCGATGCCTGTGGCCCTTTGCCTGGCAGGACCCGGAGGTAACACAGGGAGGCTTAGGGCAGTTTTGTTCAGGCCAGGCCGCCACTCTGATCCTACCTGAGCAGCCCTATGACACCTCCCTGTGAGTGTGTGTGTGTGTGTGTGTGTGTGTGTGTGTGTGTGTGTGTGAAGGTAGATTCATGTGTGGAGAGCCTGCTTGAAATAGGACAGGTTGGGTTGGGGAGGTCAGGACTAGTCATGTTCACACCGCAGGTCAAGGCTGGCTGGGGAGACGTGGAGTGTGGGCAGTGCCCTCTGCCTGAGGTCTATCCTGAGACTTGGAGGTGACTCTCGTTTCTCCTGGGTGGGAGTCTGTTCAGACACAGGGCTGGGCCTGATCTGGGAAGAGAAGGTCCAGGGGGGCAGAAGCAGCAGTGTTTAGGGCCAGGCTGAGGTCTCCTGACTGGCTGCTGGTCACTGCCATTGCAGCACTCAACCGGGATCAATGAGGAGCAGCAGGTGGTCAAGGAACACCCATCCCCCATACTCACCACAGAGGGGCTGGTGAGCCACACCACTGAGGGCCAGGGCAGGCCTGAAGTGAATGTGGCCACCTAGGCGTCTGGGGAGCCAGGGCCCATGGGTGGATGGTAGAGGACGCCTCCACTGAAGCCCCACAGGCCCGACAAGCCTCCAACCTCAAAGCTGCTCAGTTCCCACAACCGGATGGCAATTTTAAACCATGTCCTGGAGTGCTATGGCCACGTTAGTTACACCACATGGGAAGACCTGGAACCCAAGGAGGCAGAGCCCAAGGGTGAAAAGGTGGGAGATGGGGGTGGGAAGGGCCATGCTAACTCACGGGGACAGATTGTTGCCAGACACACAGGGAGCATCCCCAGAGCCTGGCCAGGAGCAAAGACTGGCCTCTGACCAGCCATGTGCTGGACTTTGGGCAGGAAGGATGTCCTGTGGCAGGTCCTGGGCTGTGCCTAGTGTTCTGTCTTTGGCGGACACATGGAAATACAAGCATGTGGGTGATTTTTTCTCCTCTCCCAACTCCAACAGCAGGTCAGGAGGTGGATGTGGCTCCTCCTGTCACATCTGAAGTCCATTCTGAGGAGCAGGATGCAGAGCTGGAGGTGTGTCCATCTCCTGAGCTTTCACCACCTCCAGCAGCCTCTCCAGCTGCAGCTGTGGAGCCAGGGCCGGCCCCAGAGGAAACTGGGGCCCCACCTCCGCTGCATGAAGAACCCTCCCTGGAGCCCACGCTGGGTCCTGCCTCAGAGGAGGAGCTGCCTGTGGAGGGCCCAGCTCAAGGGCCCCTTGTTGAACATGTTCACCTTGTCATAAGGGCAAATCTTGTTTCACCCCCACTCCTTGAGATTTTTCTTTTATATTTTGTTTTATTTTGTTATCCATGGCATGATTCAATTTTTCGTCTTTTGAATTTTATTTATTCAGAGTTTGGGGGAGTTTATGCTCTTATTATTGTCTTTTTTCTGTTTTTAGCCTGCATTTTCCATTGTATAATCCTGTTTATGCAATAAATCTTATTGTTCACATTTTAAGTGTTGCCATTCCTGAGCATGAAGTGCATTCACGATGCTGGGCAAGCATCACCACTTTCTATCTAGAGGCAGTGCACACACCAGCCCATGTCCGGGATGCCCCACCTCCCCAGTGGGGAGACACACACTGTCAACACTGGGGAGGCAGCACTGTCACCATCAGATTGTCAGTCTTCTGATCTCATGACTATCAGCCCTGGGGACAAAGTGAGGCAGCAGAGGTCCCCGCAGGTTCCCTGGGGAGGAAGGGGAATGGCCCCTCCTCTGGGAGAACAGTGTACAGGACCTGCCAGAGTCCCACAGGTGCACACCTGCTCCTGGCAGTGCTTACCCCACAGAAATTCTTGCACAATTTTTCAAAGATTTATATTTGAGACTACCCATCAGAGCAGTGACAAAATTAGATAAAACACTAATATCCATAGAAAGGGGATGGGCTCCACCATTCCTAGTCCATGTGGATTAGGAAAGCTGAGCAGCTGCTAAGATGGTTGCAGGGGTCTCTATGTATTGACGTATAAAGGCCTCAGGGGTCCTCTCATTTGAATTGAAAAGAAGATAATGAAACAGAAGCTGATGTACTAAAAGTAAATACTGACCAGAAGAAAAGTCTCTTATTTCTGATGATTCTCCTGATGATCAAGAATTTCTTATAGCCCTAACCGGTTTGGCTCAGTGGACAGAGCGTCAGCCTGCGGACTAAAAGGTCCCAGGTTCAATTCCGGTCCAAGGGCATGTACCTTGGTTGCGGGCACATCCCCAGTAGGGAGTATGCAGGAGGCAGCTGATGGATGTTTCTCTCTCATCGATGTTTCTAGCTCTCTATCCCTCTCCCTTCCTCTCTGTAAAAAAATCAATAAACTATATTTTTTTAAAAAAGAATTTCTTGTAAAAAATATATAATTTTTAATTCTCAGTTTTTCTGTTTTGATTTAGTTAAGATTCAAGCTATAGATCAAACATAATTTATTCATTTATTTAATTACTAGATAAAAACCTCTTTGTAAAAATATGTCTCAAAATATTTTGTAGAATATAAGAGAACATATCCTTTATGTAAGAAATTATTTTTCTTACTATACAAAAATAGAAAGGCTGTGTTAAAAAGCCACATTTGTAACAGCTTAATTTTTGCTTATTTATGGTTCAAATGAAAGCTCTTTTAGCCATAAGAAAACAGATATTGGTTACTCAAAAGATAAGTGTCACATTGAAACTATTCAGAGCATATATTTCAAAATAACTGAGTATAGCTAGATTTTTTTTCCCTATGCATATTTGCAGGAGAATGATAGTCATCTGGTTGCAGTTGAACTGCTATACAGTCTTGGAATTTTTTTCTTGATTCTTAATATGACCTTTGGTTTCTGAAAATCTCACAAATTCTCTCCTATTGTCAAAAGGCAACTTTCATATGATAATTGAATTTAAGATGGAGGAAAATCAATTCCTTTAATTATTTATAGAATTTTGGTTATATAGTGTTCGGAAAGCTTCTTAACTCATAAAAACATCAGGGGTCTTCATATTTATTTTTATGATTATTCTCACTATAAAATAGATGGATAAATCCCTATTCTATTCTAAAAGACTTAAAACTTTTGGGCATGGTGTAAGTGGGAATTCTCATTTCTGTGTATTTCTAGTCTATCATCTTACTGAATGTTTCGGGAGTGGGAAAATGTCCTTGTCTAGGTTGATGGTAATGTTGTTGGGGTTAGGATCAAGGACATTCCTGAAGCCGCTAGCTCAGGTGACCAGGAAGACTGTATAAATGAGCCCTACAAGGCACCTATTATATAATGCCATCCTATGAAAATAGGGAGAGATAGCAGATCTATCTAATACACAAAAGCAAAGGCAGAGGGACAGCCAAATGAAAAGACAAATACACAGGCCCCAAATGAAAGAACAGGAGAAATCTCTAGGAAAAGAACTAAATGAAATGGAGGAAATCAATTTACCAGAGACAAATTCAAAACAATGTTATAAAGACTTAAATGTTAGATTTGCAATCATAAAAATCCTAGAAGAAAACATAAGAAATAAAATCGCAGACATTTCTCACAGCAATATTTTCTCATATATATTGCTTCAGGCAAGGGAAACAAACAAAATAGACAAATTGGTCTACCTCATAAGTAAAATTTTTTGTACAGCAAAGTATAGCATCAACAAAATGCAAAGACAACCCATTGAATGGGAAAACATATTTGCCAATGATACATCTGCTAAGAGTTAATATCCAAAATTTATGAAATACTTATACAATTCAACACCAAACAGAAATCCAATAAAAATGGGCAAAGAACCTGAATAGATACTTCTCCAAAGAAGACATGCAGATGTCCAATAAACATATAAAAAGATGCTCAGTGTCACTAATCATCAGAGAAATACCAATTAAAACCATAATGAGATGCCACCTCACACCTGTCAGAATGGCTATCATTAAATCAACAAACAACAAGTGTTGGTGAGGATGTGGAGAAAATGGAACCCTCTTGCACTCTTGGTGGAAATGCAGATTGGTGCAGCCAATATGGACTTAGCTCAAAAAATTAAAAATGGAACTGCCCAGCGATTCCACTTCTAGGAATGTATCCAAAGAATCTCAAAACACTAATTCCAAAGAATATATGCACTCCTCTGTTCCTTGCAGTGTTATTTGCAATAGCCAAGATTTGAAAGCTGCCCAAGTGCCCATAAATAGATGAGTGGATTAAAAAATATGTGGTACATTTACACAATGGAATACTACTTGGTTGTAAAGAACAAGGAAATTTTACTTTTCATGACAGCATGGATGGACCTAGAGTGTATTATACTACGTGAAATAAGCCAGACAGGAAAAGGCAAATACCACAGGACTTCACTTATATGTGGGATGTAATGAACAAAATAAACTAACAAACCAAATAGAAACAGACTTGTAGATACACAGAACAGACTGACAGCTATTAGAGAGGAGGGGGTAGGAGCGCTGGGTGAAACATGCGAAGAATTACATTAAAACACACACATACACACACACTAAAAAGAAAGCACCCTCATAAACAGACAATAGTATAGTGAGTATCAGAGTGATAGGAGGCTGGGGAGAGGTAGGATAAGGTAAACAGGGGGTAAATGGTGATGGAAGGAATCTGGATTTTGGATGGTGAATATAGATAATATCCAGATGATGTGTTATAGAACTGTACCTCTGAAACCTATAATTTTATTAACCAAAGTCACCCCCAATAAATTGAATTAAAAATAAATAAGTAAATTTAAAAAAATAAAAATATTTCCCCAATCTGGAAAGACACTCTTATTTTCATCCCCTAGAATTCTGAAATGGATTAACATGGAATTGAATGTAAACATTAGGATGAATTTAGGTTGTAGAAATAAGAAAGACAAACACATTGTCTATCTATAACTTAGTGATGACTGGTGATGGAGGTGCTTGCCTGAAGTAACTCCTAATATGCAAATTAGAAAAAAAAAGCATTTAAGGATAATTTTTTTAAAAAAGATAAAATCATGACTTGCACCTAGATTCAAAATAAACATGATTTCTTCAATGAGGAAACTGTTCAGGTGTTCCAACTAGGTCAATGGAGAATGCACAGAGCACATGCAGTTATAGCTGAGATGGAGGGAGAGCAGTGTGCACATGTTCTAGCCAATAGTAAGTGAAAAGTGACACACTAGAAATGTGCCACCTCCAAGTCTAGTTATCAAATCCTTTAAAAAAAAACACCACATATGCAGTTAGTAGGTGACTGTTTCTGCTAGAAAACACTAAAAATCACAAAATCACAGATTTCACTCTCATAGATGTTTCATAGTCAAGTAAGTGACAGTAAAAGTGAATGATCATTTAGATCAAGTATTTTGTTCTTTGTATTCAGGAATTCAAAGTTGGGGAGGAATGAACATATCTGACTTTTCCAAACTGCCCTAGGCTCGCTGTTGAGGTTGGAGTTTGTCTAGACTTAACCAGGATAGTTGTCAAAATTTATCTACAAATTTGTTTTACTTTTCTTTTCAACTGCAGTTCTTCTAGTTACCTTCTAGTAATTTACCTCAAAAGACTGGAAAGATGCCTTTCAATGTCCCTTTCACTCTGCATCCAAAACACAATGAAATACATTTTGATAGAAGTAAAGATAAAGCTGACATTACACACACACACACACACACACACACACACACACACACACGCCGATGCTTGCTCACCAATAAATTAAACATTATTTTCTAAATAGAGAAAAACAATTATTTCAGAAAAGACTGCAATGTTCTTCTAACACTGTGATTTCATAGTAAGTGGATATGGTTTAGCCAGAACACTTGGAGCAGAAAATAAATGACTCCTGCTCATCCTATGGGTGCCAACTACGTTCAAGCATGAGGGGTTGCCGGCCCGCAGTGCCAACATGCAGCACCTTCACCGGGAGGCCAGAGCCCTCATGCTCCAGCAGTACCAGACGGCGCTCCGATGAGGCGGGCTGCTTCTGGCAGGTGGTAGCACAGGAGGTAGTAAGTGAAAGCAGCTCAGCATAAATAGTTCCAGCGAAATACAAGAATAATATTCTGGCATCCTCAACTCATTTTCTCTCATTCATGACTCACGATAAACACATATTCTGATGGGCAAATGGCTAAGTTACCCCAAAGAAATAAAAATTCACCTCCAGTATGCATGCATATAAGCATAATCAATGGACACAAGACACTGTGGGGGGGGGGGTAAGGAAGGAGGGGGGACGGTCAAAGGAAAAAAATGGAGACTTATCTAACACTCTGTAATACTTTAAGCAATAAAACAAAATTTTAAAAAAAAGATTCATCTGCAATCTCCAATGGAAACTCTCCACTGATCTGGAAACCTCTCTTCCCCCTCAAGTTAAGCAAAGTTTGAACAGATATGATTCTCTCTTCATTGACCTTGGAAATTTGTCCCAGGCTGTTGGCCATCCTGGTCATCTCTTCTAGACCAGCTGCTGTCTTCATATCAAGGGGGATTTGGATTCTTCTTCTCCATGGGTCAGAAGAAGGTAATGTGGTCTGGGCCATTTCTATGGAAAGCCCCAGGTGTATAAGACTGAACCAGCCAACAAAAGAGAGACAGAGGAAGACACAGAGAAGCAAAAAGACAGTATTTGATCCAGGGGATAAAAATGAACTGAGATCCTAACATATGTATAGACAACTAGCAAAATAAAAGTGTAATATCTCTAAGAATTACAAAACTTACATTTATTGTTGAAAAATATAATTTCAGGATTTTACTTTGGGGAAATAAAGATAAAAAGTTACAGAAGCTCTTTTCGTATTTTGTTAAAACTTTGGGGTGGGTATAAGAATTCGTTACACTCTGCTCTCTAATTTTGATTAGAATAGGTTTGAAAACTCCCCATATGAAAATTGCAACACTACAAAAATAAAAGATATCTTTAAAAAAACAGTTAACACAAAGATGAACAAGAAATTCGCATCCATTCACCATGTTTATAATTCTACTTCTATTGTTTAATTTTTCAGAAATATTCCTATTTCTACCAAAAAAAAATGTCTAAGAGGTTTTATATGGCTCGGCAATAATAAAATCCCTTTGTAAAGGAGAGTGAAACAAATTTTTATAAACATAGAATGAACAAGTTAAAAGTTTCCAGGAGTACTACCTAATCATGGACTACAGGAATTGCTGGGATTGGCATTTCATTTACAGCTCCAAAATTGGTCATGGTTTCACAATTTGCACCCATGTGGCAGACAATGATACAGGAATGTGCACTGAACCTAACTGCATGGAATAGAAAACTCTACCTTTTAAAGTCTGTCTATTCACTGCAAAATTTACCAGGTTTGTTCAGGCAAATAGACTCCAAAGTTGACAGTCCACAAACATCAGAGGTTTTGAACCTGCTCCAGTTTAATAGGTCAGAATTTCAAGTTTGACTAAATTTTGCTCTCCCTGCTGCCTAATTCCTGTCCAGCCTAGACTAATTACTTTCAGGACTTTGCTAATTGGGGTGACTAGCGAAGACAATTTGTCATGTGGCTCATTTTTCTTAATATTTTCAATATTTAGTGTTCAATGTTTATAAAGATATAGTAAATTAGATTAGCATTCACACAAAAAATGTCAGCATGCAGTTCCCGCAATTTAGCATTTCAAGGTCGTCATTGACCCTCCAATCTTCAATAAGCCATTTGAAATTATATTCCTAAATTCTGTGTGTAATAACGGCCATAGAGTTGTTTTCCTCCATAGGGATCCCTGGTAAATTGCTTTCTTGGCATTCTCTTTGCCCACAAAATGAGGAAAGCTAAAGTAATTCTTTTAAATTGAAGATGCCCCTTGAGGTGACAAAATCCTAATAATGTGAACATAGTGATCAGTGGGAAAAAATGACCAATAAGAAACTTTAGTCTAATAAGTTAGGAAAACATATTTCCATACAAGCCAAAAACTAAGTCTAATCCTAAACTTCCTATGTGGTGCTGGCTACAATCCCCTAAAATACAGGCGTTGCTGCCACCATCCATCACTCTTAACTGAACATCACAGTGTCCCAGGGCTCCTAAAACTGTGGGATATTTATGCCACCCAATCTGTAACAGTCCTCCTGGAAAAGCAGGTAATTGATAAGTGAATGAACCAGTCAGGCAATTCATAAATAATCACACATCAAACAGTAAGAGCATATGATTTCTGAAGCTTCAGGATATGGGTGGTCATTTACATGCAGAATCTCATTTAATCCTAACAGCACTGGAAAGCAGGTGTCCTTATCCCCATTTTACAAATGAGGACTGGGACACAGCGGTATTAACTCTTATCCAAAAGCATAAGTGGCAGAGCCAGGATTCAAACTTAAGTGTGGTAGATGCTGTTGGTGCTTTGCCATTATCCTCTTAACCCGATCCTTGACTTCCAGCTTCCAATTTACCACTGCATTTCTCCTCCTGTTGCTTTCCCCTACCTCCGTTCCCTGCTTCTCCAGCTTGAGTAGCAGGAATGCCTGGGTGTGGGGAAGCATGAGGCTTGGTTGGAAAGTTTGTAAGGAGGACATTCTGATAAAAGGGAAGTGTGTGGAAGGCCACCTGCCCTGTTTATCGGAATTCTGACTTAGGGGAGACTTAGGGGAGTGTCGAAGGCGACGCCCCTAGTTATTCCTTGACCTTTCCAAACAAGCTTGTGCATGTTCAGCCCCTTCAGGTGTTCCCCTTGGAATCCTTATGCTTAATCTCTGGATGCCCTTGCCTAGAGGACAATGTAAACATGTGTCCTCCCAAGATTACTCACCCTACTGCTTGTATCTAAAGATAAAAATTCCAATAAAGGCCTAACAAGGCAGGCAATCAAGGCCGCCTGGCTGCTATCAGTCTGGCCATCCTGTAGCCCTCTCCCCCACAGTGAAACTGTGTCAGAGTAATCTGTTCATCTGTCACTCAGGGGCTGCCGGTCAGCCCTGGCACCTGGGTAATAACTTCCCTCTGGAGCAGCTCTCAACCAATGACCCATGGACATTGGTGTCCAACTACCCAGCTCTCTCACTCCTCAGAGGGAAATACTGGCTCCCAGATTTCCCTAATGGGATCAAGTTCCTTTCCCATATTAATAACATACCCTTCACTGGCCATCTTTACCACCCACACTTGTTCCCCCACCAGGGTTTCCTGAGATCTCCTTGCAAATAAACTACTTGTCTCTTGAGTCTGCTTTAGAGGTAATGTAAACTAAGACATAAGGTCTGTCTGATTCTAAATCCTTATGAGGCCTTCACTCCTCCACACTAGGAATAGGACAATTGAGGAGCGAGACAAATACCCAGGACCTGACATGTTAATAATAAAGAAACTTGAGTGTTTAATATGCATATTGGTCTTTCTCATTAAAAAACCTTCTTAATGCAGTAGCTTCCTCTGTTACACCTTTCACACCCAATAGTCTGGCACATCACTGTTGGATCCAAACATATGTCATTCACTTGATTTCCAAGGTCAATGATAACACCCATGGGGGGCGGGGAGAGTGGGCATCCCCTTTCCTTTTTTGGTCACTTCTAGGCCTTTCGCTGCTGATGCTGCATACTTGATCAGAGAGGACACCATGTCCTGGGGTTAGAAGACCATCCTTTCACTCACATCCTTTCAGAGTGTGAGTAGTTAGGCTTCCCTGGCATACCTCTAGATTAGGAACTCAGTAAATCTGGGTCATAGTTTAATACGAAGTAAAAGCGGAGGCTAATCAGAGATGATCTAGAGGCAAGAGGAAGAGATTGGAGCTGTAGTAGCCTCACAGAGCAGAACTGAGAACCCTGTGCCCACTCTAGGAAGAGTCCAGTTGAGGTCAAATCTTTAGGCAGAGCTTTGCAAATTCAACGGAGCACTTAACTTCGTGCTCTTTATCGTGTTTAGCCTTGAAGACTCAGAGGTAAGCACCACACAAGCTCTGGCTTATGGAACCCGCATTCCACTGATGAGGAGTACATGAACAGTGAAGTGTTCAAAATGCTGTGTGACGGGCAGAGGGTGGGCAGCACTCCGTGTGGGGTTCTAGGGGCATTGGCTCATGGTGTAGTCAGTGCCCACTGAAGGCCTGGCAGGCACTACATGTTCTTAATGAACTAAACCATCAAATAAATGCAACTTGATCCAGACAAAAACACTCATGATGTCAGCAGACTTACTTGTTTACTTCCCCTTGGCTTGACTCCTAACTTTTTTAAATTGTGCAGGAAGATGCTAGATGTTTAGGACACCCATTAGTTATAAGTGCTTTCATACAATCACTCATTCATTAGACACATATATATTAGCAACCTACTATGTGTCCAGCACAGAGCAAGAGATCATGCAAAGAAAACCTCCCTCAGACATTTTCTAGAGCTCTATTTGTTGCTCTGTGACCTTCAGTATATTATTTGCCCTTTCAGTCAGATAAGGAGGTTGTACTAGAGCATATTATCTATATGTATAAAAGCCTAAGCAACAGAACAACCAGTTGACTGGCTGCTATGGTGGAGCTGTCCCCTGGTGGTCAGTGTGCTCCCACAGTCAACCTCCTGTGGCCAGCCAACCTCCTGCAGTCCCTCCTCCTGGCTGTCCAGCTTTGATTGCCCCAATCAGCCCCAATCAATAGCAGGCCAGGCTGAGGGACCCATCCAGTGCACGGATTTGTGCACCGGGCCTCTATTTAGAATTATAAAACTCCTGTCCAATTCTATATGCTATTGATTCCTTGAGTCAGCCTGCATTTCCTGAGAGACCAAAGCATGAGGCCCCTCTTCTTCATGGAGAGTTTGCCAACTCTCTTGTAAGTCTTCCTACAGCTCATTCTCAACCCCCTCCAATGCTCCATAAATCTGCATACGAAAGGACCAGACAGCTGTAGCTCTCAACAGTTTTGGTTTTCATCAGCGCCTGTGTCATCCTGCCTGCTGAAGCTGCTTTTTAAAGGGGCCAAGCCTCCTTTAAACAATTCTAAATATTTTTGAAGTTAAAACCAGAACATAACAATTGTGCAAATAGATAAAACAGTCAAGTTTTTCTGCAGGTGGTTAAACTAACAAGAGGATGTCTCTGTAGGAGCCACTCTGTGATGTAGGCTGATCTTAGGGGGAACCACAGCAACATTGGAGAAGCTAGGATAATATTAGACAGTAAGAGAAGCTCTGGGGAGAATGACAGCATCATGAAAAGAGAGAAAGAGAAAACAAACCCACCTGAAGAGGGGACATCCTGTGTGTCACACTCTCTACTAGGCATGCTATGTATGTCCATTTAAATTCCTCCATGCAAACAAAAGTGAAAGCATAGTGTTGTAAGGAATAATGATGGAACTTGAAAGGGAATCATCACTAGAACAGCAAAGACTTCTTCTTGTCTTTGCTACACATAAGTCAGAGGTAGAGAAATAGACGTTCACAAACTCACAGCCGGCCGCTTCCTGTTACAATTCTTTTTCTGCTGGCCTTACTCCCACATTCCATCTTAAGTTATATAACTAATTTAGAGAAGCTGAATTGTTCTATGACAGCTGACGTAAACATACAGCATCAGACATTTAAAAATTACCAAAAGAACAGAAACTAATAGCAAAATATAGTAGTACTAGAGGCTCAGTGCATGAATTTGTGCACAAGTGGGGTCTGGCCAGCCTGCCCCAGGATCAACAGGGCCAGGCGTCCAGGGGGAGGGGCCATGGGTGGTTGGCTAGCTGGCCCTGTCCCCTGATTAAACTCCCAGTCAAACTCCCGGTCAAGGGGACACAATTAGCATATCAGCCTTTTATTATATAGGATGGTAACATAATATAAGATTTACATTTCAAAGTTTAAAATAAGCATTGTCTTTGACATGACCTTGAGAAACCACTGCAACTTTTTTACCTGTGTCCCCTCCCATTGCCCTGAATCAATGGTATTTCTTTTTAAGATGATGAAATCAAATTTCCTCCAAACACTGGCTTTACATTTCTCACCCAAATATATGTGATATCTGACATCTGTTTGATAGCTGATTTTCACTTTTAATTCTTTAGGTTTCATCTTGTAATTCTCATTGATAATATTTCCTAAAAGAGCAGGACCATGGCTGAAGAAATAGTGCCCCCAGATAAGAAAAGGGAAAAATGTAGAACTTGATCACAAGTACAACTTTAAAAATTATTTATTTATATTGTTGTTGTTGTTGTTGTTTTAATCCTCACCTAAGGACATGCTTTGAGAAAGGAAGGGAGAAAGAAACATCGATGTAAGAGAAATATCAATTGGTTGCCTTCCATATGTGCCCTGACTAGAGATCAAACCAGCAACTTTCAGTACACAGGATAACACTCAATCACTGAGCCACTCTGGTGGGGCACAAGAGTAACTTTGAAGAGTGATCAAATTCATACTCTGTTCACAGGAAAATAAAAATTTAATCAATCACTTATATGCTTCACTTGTATAATGATGGACACTCAAGTATGTCAATTCATGAATACAGGTTGCAGGTTTCTTATCATCATTTCATTGGTGGACATCCTATGGAATAGGATCTATGTGACAGAAAAAGTATAATTTTTGGATCTAGAAGGCTGAATGTTAGTCCCAGCGCATCCACTTAAAAATTATGTAGCCTCAGCCAAATGAACTGACCTACAGCAAGCATGTTAAACTCAAAGGCTAACATGGGCCAAATAAACAAGGTTGAAGTTTATGTAGGCTTCAATTTTCATAGAAATGTGGATTTCGATAGAGACATGCTGAATACAAAGGGCTGAAATAAATGAGTAATCATTAACACAAAATAATAAAAATTTTAATAAAAATTAATATTTTTTCTTGAACATTCACTTACCAGAAACTGAATAACTGCACAAATTAATAAGCGTAATACAAATAAACCTATTTTTCTTGTTCTCCAAAAGCAAAATATTTCCTGTTGCACACACCAAACAAGTCAGTCCAAGACTAATGACATGGACATCGGCTGCTAAAATATTTGCTGCTGGTATTAGTGGAGAGAAATGGTGCACCTGCACGTACAGCGCATAGGGGAAATGAATGCAACGTGATTATAGTAATCAGTCACTAGTGAACATTGTAGTTCGTTATTAATAATTATGTATAACAAGAGATTGTAAAAATTAAGTTACAAAATTTTTATTAAAACGTTTCTTACAAGCCATTATATTGGCTGGGCTGCAAAAATATTCATTGTGGCCCGAGAGTTTGACATGCTTGGCCTATAGGGACCTCAGCTTTCCTTATCTGTGATTAGCAAGGAGAAATAAAGGAATAAAAGGAAGAAACAGGAGAAGAGAATAAGGCAGGAAAGGAAAGGAATGAGAAAAATAAGTAGGAACTAATAATACCGACCTCATAGAGTTATGTAATATATTTGACAGAATTATATGCAATGCAAGAAGTTGTTGTATGTAGTATCATTTGAAAAAAAATGATTCTTTAGATACTGTTAAAATCCTCTGCATATTGAAAAACACAAATTCAAGAAACAAGGGAAGCTTGCTGGAATACTTAAAAGCATTGCCTTGAAATAAACTGCAGAATCTCTCCCCCAGGATAAGTGCAGTTGAGTGGCAGTGAAGATCTGACTTTCTAGATATTAAGCCAAACATCCCCCGTGCCCAAAACTGTGTGTGTCTTATTTCATTAGCACCTTTCACAAACTGCAGACATCTAGGTTTGACTTTCCACTGAAGATGTTTTTCCTTAAAGCCCGAATTCCCCACAGGTTAGAAGCTTAGCCATTAGGGTGTACAATAAGCACAGTCCCATTGACAATAGCCCTTGCACTGCAATAGTGTGGGGTGGATGAGTAGTGATTTTTTCGCTGCACATTGGAGCTGTTAGTTCTGGTTTGGTGTTTGGTAAAGAGTATACAAATCAGGACATGGAGTCTTGCAATAAAGAGGAACTAATGGAGGTAATTAGGAAAGAACACCTGTCAGTGAGAAATTGCCACCTCAATACTGGCCAAAGCCAGCCATCATTCCCAATTGTCATTCACAACAATGGAGAGCCTTGGACTGTGAATGCAAGCAGTGATGGACGGCAATAAAATTCGCAAATGAGTTTTCACATTGTCTAATAAAATTCTATGACTTTGTCAATCTGTGTTGACACAGACCCACACAAGACCAGAGAAGTAAATGTTGTAATGGGAAACTAATTGTTTCCTTGGGTTTACACATTCCCTTTTATTTCTATGATTCTAGGTGCAAGTTCTGGCTTTCTTATAAATGATCATGAGGATAGTAGTCAATTTTGAAGTCAAATATCCTATTGTGCAAAACATTTAAAGCCAAACAGGGCTATAAATGGGCAGCTAAATGCAACCGCAACACGTAGATTTGAATTTAAGAGTATGTGGAATTAGAGTTGTTGCAAGCATGGCTCAGAACTGTACACTATATGTAAATTTATAAACAAAAGGTAGATACAATCACAGAAGTTCTAGATTAGTGATTGCTTTCTATCTGTTCTAAACATGTTCATCTTGAAAGAGAATAAAAAGTGTTTTATGGTCCTAAGTTAGCCTCAGAAAATACCATTTTAAAAGTCTATTTCTGGGAGGAGAAACAAGATGGCGGCATAGGGTAGACACCGTATATGCAGCTGTGAACAACTATTTCAGAAAAACCATGAAAAGAACACACGGACACCACTCGCACCCACAGGACGGCTGGCTGAGTGAAAATCCTACAACTAGAGAAGAGTCTGAGACTCAGAGGAGTGGCGGAAGCAAAGTACAGAGGTACGGAGGCGCGCGC
>PVJC01023205.1:0-26596 GCA_004026665.1 Murina feae
CCCCCCCCCCCCCCCCCCCCCGCCTTCTCTCTGAGGTTGGACGGTCTGTTCAGTGTTACCTTTACCTTGTCTTTGGATCTGTTTTTGTTCATCAGTTTATATTGTTCATTATGTCCCACATATGCATGAGATCATGTGATATTTATCTTTCTCTGACTGGCTTACTTCGCTTAGCATAATGGTCTCCAGTTCCATCCATGCTGTTGGAAATGGTAGGAGTTTCTTCCTTTTTGTAGCAGTGTAGTATTCCATTGTATAGATGTACCACAGTTTTCTAATCCACTCATCTGCTGATGGGCACTTAGGCTTAAGATTTCCAAATCTTAGCTATGATAAATTGTGCTGCTGTGAACATAGGGATGCAAATATCCTTTCTGATTGGTGTTTCTGGCTTCTTGGGATATTTTCCTAGTAGTGGAATCACTGGATCAAATGGGAGTTCCATTTTTTTACTTTTTGAGGAAATTCCATACTGTTTTCCACAGTGACTGCACCAGTTTGCATTCCTACCAGCAGTGCATGAGGGTTCCTTTTTCTCCTCATCCTCGCCAACACTTGTCATTTGTTGATTTGTTGATGATAGCCATTCTGACAGGTGTGAGATGATGCCTCATTGTTGTTTTGAGTTTCATCTCTCAGATGATTAGTGACTTTGAGCATGTTTTCATGTGTCTCTTGGCTTTCTGAGTGTCCTTTTTCAAAAAGTGTCTATGTAGGTCTTTTGCCCATTTTTTAGTTGTATTATCTTCCTTTTTTTAAGTTATATGAGTTCCCTGTAAATGTTGGAGATTAAACCCTTGTCAGTGATAGCATTGGCAAATATGTTCTCCAGTGCAGTGGGCTTTCTTGTTTTGTTGATGGTTTCTTTTGCTGTACAGAAGTTTTTTATTTTTATATAGTCCCATTTGTTTATTTTCTCCTTAGTTTCCATTGCTCTAGGAGCTGTATCAGTAAAGATATTACCACAACTTCTGTCTGCAATTTTGCTGGGTATGGAGTCTTGTAGGATTTTTATGGTTTCCCGTCTTACATTTAAGTCCTTTAACAATTTTGAGTTTATTTTTTGTGTATGGTATAAGTTGATGTACCATACATTTTTTTGCATGTATCTACCAGTTTTCCCAAGACCATTTATTGAAGAGACTGTCTTGACTCCATTGTATGCTTTGCCTCTTTTGTCAAATATTAATTGAGCATAATGGCTTGGGTTCTCTGTTCTGTTCCATTGATCTTTATGTCTGTTCTTGTGCCAGTACCAGAAGTTTTGAGTACTGTGGCTTTGAAATACAGCTTGATATCTGGTATTGTGATTCCTCCAACTTTGTTCTTCTTTCTCAGGATTGCTGGGCTATTCGGAGCCTTTTTTATTTCAGATGAATTTTTGGAGAGTTTGTTCTAGGTCTGTGAAATATGCCATTGGTATTATAATGGGAATTGCATTGAACCTATAAATTGCTTTGGGTAGTATGGATATTTTAATGATGTTGATTCTACCAATTCATGAATGTGGTGTGTTCTTCCATTTGTTTATATCTACCTCTATCTCTTATTTTCAATGACCTATATTTTCCGAGTACAGGTCTTTTACTTCCATGCTTAGGTTTATTCCTAGGTATCTTAATTTTTTTGGAGCAATGGTAAATGGGATTGTGTCTTTTTTAGTTTCTTTTTCTGTGAGTTATCGACCTATTCAGGTTTTTTGACTCTTCTTGGTTGAGTTTTGAGAGCTTGTATTTTTCTAAGAATATGTCCATTTCATCTAGGTTGTCCATTTTCTTGGAATAGAGTTGTTCATAGTATTTTTTCATAATTGTTTGTATTTCTGTGGGATCGATTGTTATTTCACCTCTTTAATTTCTGATTTTGTTTATTTGGGTCCTCTCTCTTTGCTTCTTGGTGAGCCTGGCTAGAAGTTCATCAATTTTGTTTATCCTTTCAAAGAACCAGCTCTTGGTTTTGTTGATCTTTTGTATTGTTTTTTGGTCTTTATGTCGTTTATCTCTGCTCTGCTTACACTGGCCTTTTTTTGTTGCTCTCTTTCTAACTCTTTGAGTTGTAGGTTAGATAATTTATTACCATTGTTTCTTGTTTTTTGAGGCAAGCCTGTAGAGCTATGAACTTCCCTCTCTGATTTCATTGTGTCCCATAGATTTTGGATTGTTGTATTTTCATTGTCATTTGTTGCCATGATGCTTTTTATTTCTTCTTTGATCTCTCTGGTAACCCAGTCATTGTTTAATATTGGGATCCCTGTTCGTGGCATCAAATATGAGGGGATGGTGTTCTCTTTTTTTGAAACCAGCGCAGAGAGAGAGAACTGGATGGTTGATGAAATCTTGAATAGAATGTGACGACAAGGTTTAAGGAAAATTGAATAAAACAAGACTGAGACAGAAATAGAGGAAAGCTGGGACCAGGTGTGGCGTCTGCTCTCTGATAGATGAACAGGGCCCAGAGCCAGCACAGCAACTTTTATTTATAGCCAAATACCAGGTAGTTTTACTAAAGGTAAATAAAAGGGGGAACGTATGCATTCTTGTAACTTCCTCTGGGTGGATCCAAATCCCATTCATTCCTGGTGCTTAACTAGTTAGGTAAGAACCCTATTCCCAGCACCTGGCTTTGAAGGTCAGCTGAGGCATTCCCACCTCTTGGTTAGATATACCCCCAAGATAAGGCTCTGCCTTCATCATGGGTTCATTGACATGAATTTAAAAGAAAGCCAGCAACTTCCCTGGCAGGGGGCCTTTCACGGTTTAATAGCATGCTATTTAGCCTCCAGGTGTTTGTTTTTTTTTTAATTGTTTTTATTGTTGCTGATTTCTAGTTTTATGCCATTGTGATCTGAGATGGTGCTTGATATGATTTCTATCTTCTTGAATTTGAAGAGACTTTGCCTGTGACCTAGTATATGGTCTATCTTTGAAAATGATCCATGTGCACTTGAGAAGATATATTCTGTAGCTTTGGGGTGAAAATTTCTGAAGATGTCAATTCCATCTGATCTAGTGCATCATTTTGGATTGAAGTTTATTTGCTGATTTTTTTGTTTAGGGGCTTTGTCCAGTGGTAATAGTGGGGTATTAAATTCCCCTACTATGTATTGCTATCAATCTCTTAATATCCTCCAAAAGTTTTTTTTATGTGTTTGGGTGCTCCGTATTGGGTGCATATATGTTTACCAGTTACATTTTCTTGTTGGATTGCTCCCTTTAGTATTATGAAGTGGCCTTCCTTATCTCTTGTTATGTCCTTCACTTTGAGATCTAATTTGTCTGATGTAAGTATTGCTACCCCAGCTTTTTTTTCACTTCCATTCACCTGAAAAATCTTTCTCCATTCCTTCACTGTCAGTTATGTGTGAGTCCTTTTTTCTAAGGTGGGTTTCCTGTAGACAGCAGATATATGGGTCATGTTTTTTTTTTTAATCCACTCAGCTCCCCTATATCTTTCAATTGGGGCATTTAATCCATTACATTTAAAGTTATTGATAGTTACTTGTTTGTCACCATTTTTATTCTTTACACCTGTGTTCCTTCTTTGTTTCCTATTTCCTTTTACAGCAGACCTTTTAGCAATTCTTGCTGGTTTGGTGATAATAAACTTCCTTAGGCCTTTTTCGTCTGTGAAGCTTCTGATTTCACCCTCCATTTTGACTGATAGCCTTGCTGAGTACGGTATTCTTAGATTCAGACCCTTCCTTTGCATGACTTTGTATATTTCATTCTATTCCATTCTTACCTGATGTGTTTCTGTTGAGAAATCAATTGCTAGTCTGATGGGGGATCCTTTGTAGGTAATTTTTTGTCTCTGGCCACTTTTAAGATTCTTACTTTGTTGTTGGTGTTTGCCAATTTAATTACAATGTGCCTTGGCATTGGTCTTTTGGGGTTCATTTTGTTTGGGACTCTGTGAGCTTCTTGGATTTGTGTGAGTTTTTCTTCCCTATATCAGGGAAGTTTTCTGTCATTTTTTCAAACAGGTTTTCTATTCCTTGCTCAGTTTCCTCTTCTGACATCCTTATTATGTGGATGTTGTTTCATTGTTCCAAAGTTCCCTTAGGCTCTCCTCCTGTTTTTTAAGTTTTTTTCCTAGATGCTGCTCAGCTTGGGTATTTTTTCCTACTTTGTCTTCTAGCTCACTGATGCAGTCCTCTGCTTCTTCTAGTCTATTGATGCTTTCCATCAAGTTCTTTATAGCAGCAATGTCATTTTTCATTTCTTCTTGTTTCTTCTTCATTTCCTCTTGGTAACAACACATATTGCTGAATTTGTCTTCCATTCTTTCAGCCACCTTATGACCATTTCTCTGAATTCTTTCCCTGACATACTGCTTCCTCCTTTTTGTTTATTTCCTTTTCTATTGATGCCTCCTTTTCTTTCATTTGCAGGCTGTTTCTTTGTCTCCCCATGATCTCTCTTCTCTGGGTTTCTGGTTATGTAGCTCTCTCTTTCCTTTCCTTTAGGAGAAGCAGGCTTGACTGTGTCCACGTATTTGTGCAGATTGAGATCCGGTGTTCCTGGAATTGTAGCTGGTCCCTGGGTTCCATGGTTGCAGGGTCCCTGGATGTATATGCTTCTGATAACAGCCACTCTCTCATGAGTGATTTTTATTGAAAACTAGACAGATAACTGTTTGGCAGGAGTTGAGGAGGAGGTAGGAGCGAGGAAAGTGTGAGTGACTATAAAAAGGTGACATGAGAGATCTTTTCCTGTTTTGGAAATGTTCTTTATCTTGATTGTATCATTGTCAATATCCTGTTTATTATATTTTACTGTATCATTTTATTTTATTCCTTTGATATTGACAAAATTACCTTTTATAACAATTATCAGTGATTTCCATTTTAAATATTGCTTTTTTGAGTCATATATTAAAGGAAGCTTTTGTGTTCTGTTCTGCAGATATTTGAGATATTCGGACCTGTTGCACATCCATTTTATGTATTACGGTTTAATTCATCAGAACACATTGAAAATAAAGGTATTAAAATGAAGGACACTATGTATTTTGCTCCATCAATGAAAGACTTCACTCAATATGTATTCACAGGAAAACAGTAAGTAATTTTTTCCACCACCACCAGTAACAATATTTTAGTTGTTGTTTGCTTATCTTGAGATACAAGACACCTAATAACCCAAGTAATTAGGAGTCATTTATTGTGCACAGTCCAGAGGGAGGTGTTTCTTTCAGATCTTAGAGCGAAGTCACACGGGAAGTTTCCCATACTTATACCTTTTGAGCTCCTTTGTCTGCAGATTTTATAAAGATCTCTGTGTAAGTTATTGTTACAGACAGTTTGTAATCTTGGATACATAAAGAACATTTGGCATAAGAATATAGAAATTATCAGTATTATGCTATCAGCCATTACGTTAGATGGCTAGCTTGCAAGGTCAGACAGTTAAGTTTTTATCTTTTTCTATTATTCAAATTAGCACAGATATTATATAGAATAAGACTTTAAAAATTACAGAGTTTACAGAACAAGGGATTACTTAACAATAGCAGATAATTTTAAACAGTTTTTTATACAAGATGGAGGTTACTATGCTTCAATCTAATATTTATATTTTAGGAATAATTCTCAGCAGTGGTAGTTTTAAATATTATCTGTCTTTTTTAGTGCATTTATCTTCCTAATAACACATCTGAAAGCTACAATTATCAACTTTTACAGCTAGAGGTCATTCATATATTTTGCTTACAATGATTTGCTCCAACTAGTAACAATATATTTTGGCCATATAAACTTTCTGATTTCTAATTCGCTCCATTTTTCATTACATGCATTCTTATATATACACTAGGGACCCGGTGCACAAAAATTTGTGCACTCAGGGTGGGTCCCTCAGCTCGGCCTGTGCCCTCTCGCAGTCTAGGTCCCCTTGGGGGGTGTCCACCTGCTGGCGTGCCTGGCCAGCCTGGGTGAGGGGCTGATGGCTGTTTGCAGGTTGGCCAAGCCCCCCAGTGTGGACCCTCACCCCATTGGGGTGTGGCCAGCCTGGGTGAGGGGCTGAGGGCCATTTTCAGGCTTCCCACAGTCCCTTTAGGGTTCAGGTCCCTACTGGGGTACCTGGCCAGCCTGGATGAGGGGTTGAGGGCCGTTTTCAGGCTGCCCACAGCTCCCATTGACCCAACGTCCCAGCGAGGCTGGCTGGAAGCAGGTTTCTGGGGTTTATTTATCTTCTACAATTGAAACTTTGTTGCCTTGAGCAGAGGCCTAGTCAGGCAACAAAACCTCCTGTTTGCTTCAGCTCCATGGCTTCTATAATTGAAACATTGTTGCCTTGAGCAGAGGCCTGGCCAGCCTAGGCAGGCTGGTGCAACGGAAGCCTCCTGTTTGCTCTAGCTCCATGGCTGCTGGCCGTCATCTTGGTTGGGTTAATTTGCATACAGATGCTCTGATTGGCTGGTGGGCGTGGCTTGAGTGTCTTGGAGTGATGGTTACTTTGCATATTATTCTTTTATTAGATTAGATGCTACTTTAGTATCAGTATTACCATTTAAAAATTTTTTTTCCATTTTAAATAAAATTTTTATTGGATTAAATTTTAGGCTTATTTTGTAATTTTCAAGAAACTTTGTAATTCTCAAGGAAAAAAAGAAAAGGAGATTTCAGTTTGCTTGTATATTGTAAACTTACAAAAGAGACCACAAAAAGTGTTCCTGGAAAGTTGTGTGTCAAGTGATAAACACAATTTACTTAAGTAATAACTTATTACTCCCATTTTGTCTGTAACTTATGCTAAATGATGCCTATCGTATATGGGTAGTAATATTTTTGCATATTTATGCTCCCACTGGTTGTGTATTTTTCTTGAGTTAATTGTGTTGCCAAGTGTTAGCTGTAAAGCTGCTTGTATCAAACTTATTATAATTATTTAATTTAATTTTTATGTAAACTAATGGCATATTGTTCAAGTAGAATAGCCTTTTCTATAAAAATTAGTTGAATGCTTCATGAAGCTATAATGAATATGAGCTACTAAAAATGTTCTCAAATTAAAAGTGGAAGAAAAGGCCAGAAAACATTGAGAGAGGGAATGGGGATCTTAAATCCAAAAAGACTGCAGTCAGTTTGACACACAAGTCTCTTTCATAGGTGAAACATCAGGGATATGGTTTTTGTAAGAAATAGAAAGGTAACTTCAAGCAGTATTAGCGCTATAACAAAAATACTAGGCATAAGAAAGTCTCTATACTATGTGTATATTAAATCAAGTCTCTGAATTCCATTCATTATTTCAGAAATGAAACTTTGTTCCTGATAATTAAAACAGCTCATGTTTAAGAATCCACATAATTATCTGAAGGACCATTTTACAAAACCTAACTTATTCTTTAGGCTATGTAAAGTTAATTTTTCTAAATAACTGCTGATAAGACAGGTGAATTAAATAGACAGAAAAGTTTTAAAGATTATGTAATATATTTTAAAATCATGCCTTAAGTAATTAGTATTTCATTCTGCTTTGAATATTAGGGTGTTGTGGATATGCCATATATTTTTCTTTTGCCATATAAAATTCTTTAGCTTAAAACAGATCAACCTGCCCTAACCAGTTTGGCTCAGTGGATAGAGCATCAGCCTGCGGACTCAAGAGTCCCAGGTTCAAATCTGGTCAAGGGCATGTACCTTGGTTGTGGGCACATCCCCAGTAAGGGGTGTGCAGGAGGCAGCTGATCGATGTCTCTCTCTCATCGACGTTTCTAACTCTCTATCCCTCTCCCTTTCTCTCTGTAAAAAAATCAATTAAAAATATATATATATTTAAAAAACCACACAGATAAACCTAAAAAAAATTCTGAAATATATATTAAAATAGATTTTAAGTAATAGGAGCAGTCTTTATTTTTTATTTGTAAGAACAAGAATTTTGTCCTGGAAAGAAGTAATAAACTAAAGAGTTGGAAAATTAAGCTTACTCTGTGACCTCAGAAAAGGTCAGTGCCTCTTCACTGACTGTTCAAGACTGCATTTTGGAGTCTGTCATGGGAACTCAGTGGAATACTTTGCCTTTAAGGTAGAGAAGGTCAGCTCCACTCTAGCTAACTTGCCTCTAGGAAGCTGTTTAAATCTTACCTATCTACACATGAACTTTCTGGAAAAGTGGTTTTTCAAATGTTGCTTGATCTTTTCTTTGGTAGATTTTGATTTTCAAAACTAAATGCACTATTTGGGGCACTTTTGCCATTAGTGTCATTAAAGTCCAATCTCAAGGCACCACAGGCTATGAGATGGCATATATGGAAAAAAGGAGTACTAGAGCTATGTTATATGTATAGGTGTACAATGATAATTTTTTTAAGTGGTGGAAAATAACTGTTAATGCTTCACGTATAATGTCAAAGTTCTGAATCAAAATTTCAGAACAAACTTAATGGTTTCCATATTGTGCCATATTGACATCTGCCAATTGAATTTGATGGATTTAAGATTAATGAATTAATGATTTTAATGAATTGATTCTTAAGAACCCCATTTATTTTTTAGATCTAGTTTAAAGCTGTGAGGGACTAATACTTTGTAATCCTATATAATAGAAGTGTAGTATGCAAATTGACCACTCGACCAACAGTTCCTCTGGGAGTTTGACCAGGGGGTGGGGCCAGCTCGGAGAAGGGAGGGAGGCTCTGGGGGAAGAAAGAGAGGCCCTGGCCAGCAGCAGGCAGCCAGGGGAAGGGAGAGAGTACCCGGCTGGCTGCTACCAGCCACTAGCGACCCTACCAGTGCACTGGGCCTCTAGTCCTATATAATCTACTCTAATAAAAGAGTAATATGGAAATAAAGCATCTCTCTGAGATGCCTAAGTCACGCCCACCATCCAGGCCATGCCCACCGGCCAATCAGAGCAGCTGTATGCAAATTAACCCAGCCAAGATGGGAGGACGGCAGCCATGGAGTGAGCAGTGGTGGCGGGTGGCAGCAAGCGGGTAGGGGTGGGGTGGGCAGCAGCGAGCAGCGGCCCATTAGGGTGTGGCGTGAACCTGTGCGACCTGGACAAGGTCCTGGAGACCCTGGAGTTCTTTGAGCTGGGGCCAGACTACAGGGCCGGCTCTGAGGCGGGTGTCTTGCTCCCCGTGGAGCCTCTGGATCGGTTTCCTGTCCATGGCCCTGCGGGGGCCTCGAACTGGAGCCCGGGCTCTGAGCCGCCAGTGGCAATGGGGGGAAGCCTACTGTATCCCAAACCATGGAGCGCCCCGGGCTGTCCAGCGACCAAGAAGCCATCTCTGGCTGTGAGAGGGCACAGGCTGGGCTAAGGGACGCCCCTCCTGAGTGCACAAATTTTTGTGCACCAGGCACCTAGTCCTATATAATAAAAGCCTAATATGCAAATCACCCGGTCGGCATAACAGTCTGATGCTGTGGTGCTCACTGATCACTAGGGGGCAGATGCTCAATGCAGGATCCTCCCACAGGCCCCAGACCAGCCAAGGCTTTCACCAGTGGCCTTCCCCCAACCCCCTGATTGCCTGGCAGATCGGTCATGATTGCCGGCCAGACGTAGGACCTCACTCATACACTAATTTTGTGCATTGGGCCTCTAGTATCTTATCTAATAAAGAGGGGATATGCAAATTGACCATCACACCGTAACAGTCAAGATGGCTGCACCCACAGCGGAGGCCAAGTTCCTGTAACAAGCCTTAACAAGCAGTCAGCAGGGACCTGTGGTTGCATGGCACTGGGCCAGGGCAGGATACCTGAGGCTGCGTGCGCCTCCCCCCCCCCCCCAACCGGCAGGGCTTGACAGGGGAACTCCAGCCATGCCCCTGCCCTGGCACTGAGCTGGGGGAAATCTCAGGCTGTGCTTGACAGGGGATCTCAGGCCATGTCCCATGCCCAGCAGAACAGGGGACCTCAGGGCACACCCCCTGCCCTGGTGCCGGGCTGGGGGACCTGCGGCCGTACCTGCCCACACACCCAATAGGGCTTGACAGGGGTGGAGCTGGCTAGATCTGGATCTAGCCCAATAGGGGCAGGGCCTGCCGGGTCTGGATCTCGCACGTTTTCGAGGCACATGTGGGTAGGTGGGGACTTGACTCTGGTTCCCATGGCGTGCCTTAGACAGGAAGATTTTTATTTTACTAATTTTCTTTCATCTCTGACACTTCTATTATAAAGGGCAAATAGCACTATTAAAATATTTCCTTTAATTCCCTTTTAATGTGCATGAATTTCATGCACCAGATCACTAGTTTTAATATAATCAAATAAGATATTGTCAAACTATTAAATCAAAAACATCACTAAGATTTAAAATGAGCTTTCTTAGATTATAATTACACTTGTAGATTTATGTACTTTTATTGATCATTGAGTATAAAACTTTTCACTGAAAGTAATTAATGCTTGTGATTATAGTGTCCTTCAGAATCTTCAGAACTCCTCTTCTTCCCCAAATAGATAGCCTTTTACCCTCTCTGCTTTGACAGTCACTGAATAAGCATTGGTTATTCATGGAGTATTGATACTCTTGAAGTAAACTGAGGAAAAAGAATTTAATGTTGTTATCACTACCGTTAAACCCATAAAATCATAAGACAAGGAAATGCCTCATACTTGTTTTTCTGTCCTTAGCACCGAGAACATTGTCTGACGTATAGTTAGTGTAGGACAAGCATTTATTGAAGTGAGTTTTATCAACTCAGCTCAGATATCATAAAAGCATTAATCAAAAGTCATAGCATCTGGAGATGCTTGTGAACTGCAAAAGTACTTTTGTCTGCACAACACAGCCTTCACTTCTTATTCTGACCTCCCCACCCCCAATCCTAACATGTCCAAATGTTATATTTTTCTTATGAGCTTCCCACATCTTCAGAAACAAGGTAAAAGACATAAAAATGGTCTTTTATTTTTAGCTTTTATTTTCATGTATGTTGTAGAATTAAGAGTTGAGCTCTTATCTTCTACTTTTAACAGTATTGTTAGTATTATTTTGGTTGATCATCACCTGAGGTTATTTTCTCCATTGATTTTTAGAGAGATTGGAAAGGAGAGGGAGAAAGAAAAACAGTGTGAGAGAGAGACAAATCCAAATTGATTGGTTGCCTCCTGTATGTGCCCCAGTTGGGCCAGGTTTCAAACCTGCAACCCATTGGACTGGGAATTGAACCCGTGACTCTTCGGTGCACAGGCTGATGCTCTAACCACTGACCCAGAGCCACACCTGCCAAGGGATACTTTTATTATTGTTAATACCGTAAAGTTACAAGTGTTTAACAATGTCAGCCAGTACTTTGACTTTTTGTTTTCTCTTCCTAGGGAGAAGGGATCGGATGCATCATGGGAAAATGATCAAGAACCACCACCAGAGGTAAGGATAAGTCTTTTTGCACAATATTTTAGAAAGTAAGGCAGGACTTAATTTTATAAATTCATCATTCTTGACCTTAATGCTCTTCATATGCCCTCTGTGAGCCTATGCATTCTCCTGTCTTCCACATGACTGCTGTATACCTTTCAATAAGAATTTTTTATTGATTGTTTAAAAGATATTTTTAGTCACATCTTAATAATTAGCATATCATTTCACTTATAATCTCCTGTTTTTAATCACTTTAATACCTGGAGAGAATTGTCATTATTTTAAAAAATTTTATTCTTCAATTTAGTGATATTGCCATGTCAGACATGAAGATATTTATTAATGGCATGTTTAATAAGGTGCCTTTCTTTTGGAGGTACAAAATTATTAGAATCTACCTACCCTTCCAATTTTACAATGTAATTACCTTCTTTAAAAGAATTTTTTGCCTGGCTGGTGTTGCTCAGTAGTTAAGCATCAACCTGTGAACCAGGAAGTCATGGTTTGATTCCCAATTAGAGCACTTGCCCCAGTGCCAGCTCGATCCTCAGTAGCAGGGGCATGAAGGAGGCAGCTAATCAATAATTTTCTCTTTAGTCATCAATGTTTCTATCTCTGAAATATCTCTATTCATCTCCCTTTCTCTCTCTGAAATCAATAAAAATTTCTTTTTAAAAAGAGTTTATTTTTTGAATCTGTGCCAATCAGACTAGTTTTATGTTCCAAAGTAGCTTGATATTACAGTCTTTCTAGAGATATGAATTAATGAAATAGAGTCAGTGATAATCGGTAGAATTACTTGATTTCCCTTTCCATGGAGATGTTTAAGCATATTTTTAAGTTATTAAAATACAGAAATTACAGCAATGAGTGTATATATTTCTTGAAAATAGTATGAATTTATATAGGATAAAATAATGATTGTAATTGAGAGTCTGTATATATGCTCAGTAGTTCTGATGAAGTTTCTCAGTATTATAAATTCTAGGTATTTGTAGATTCAAACTTGTTTATTTTACATGTCCTCAATGCTGAAGATTCATGGTCTATATTAATGTCTAATTTTGCTGAGACATGAATCAGGTAATGCTCATTTAGAGGGTCACTTAACCGCTGTGAGTAATTTGACGAGTGAGTAATCTTAGTTTAGTATCCATATTACCATGTGGTTTTCTTTTATTTTTTTAATTTTTTTAAATCTTTATTGTTCAGATTATTACAGTTGTTCCTCTTTTTTTCCCCCCATAGCTCACCTCGTCCCAGTTCCCAACCCACCCTCTGCCCTTACTCCCCCCACCACTGTCCTCATAGTTGTACGATTTTCGTCCAGTTTCTTCCCGCACCTCCACCACCCCATTCCTCATGAGAATTGTCAGTCCTCTCTCTTTCTATTCCCCTGATTCTATTCTATTCACCAGTTTATTCTGTTCATCAGATTTTTTATTTACTTGATTTTTAGATTCACTTGTTGATAGATATGTATTTGTTGTTCTTAATTTTTATCTTTACTTTTTCTTCTTCCTCTTCTTAAAGGATACCTTTCAGCATTTCATATAATACTGGTTTGGTGGTGATGAACTCTTTTAGCTTTTTTTTGTCTGTGAAGCTCTTTATCTGACCTTCAATTCTGAATGATAGCTTTGCTGGGTAAAGTAATCTTGGTTGTAGGTTCTTGCTATTCATCACTTCGAATATTTCTTGCCACTCCCTTCTGGCCTGCATAGTTTCTGTTAAGAAATCAGCTGAGAGTCATGTGGGTGTTCCCTTGTAGGTAACTGACTGCTTTTCTCTTGCTGCTTTTAAGATTCTCTCTTTGTCATTTGCCCTTGGCATTTTAATTATGATGTGTCTTGGTGTGGTCCTCTTTGGATTCCTTTTGTTTGGGGTTCTCTGCACTTCCTGGACTTGTGAGTCTATTTCTTTCACCAGGTAGGGGAAGTTTTCTGTTATTATTTCTTCAAATAGGTTTTCAATATCTTGCTCTCTCTCTCTCTTCTTCTGGCACCCCTATAATTCTGATGTTGGTATGCTTGAAGTTGTCCCAGAGGCTCCTTACACTATGTTCATATTTTTGGATTCTTTTTTCTTTTTTCTTTTCCGGTTGGGTGTTTTTTGCTTCTTTGTATTTCAAATCTTTGACTTGATTCTTGTGATCCTCTAGTCTGCTGTTGGAACTCTGTATGTTATTCTGTATTTTAGTCAGTGTATGCTTAAGTTCTAACTGGTCCTTTTTCATATTCTCAAGGGTCTCACTAAGTTTGTCAGCAATTTCCAGAAAATTCTTGAAAAACCTTTTAACTGTGGTTTTAAACTCTATATCCAGTAGTTTGCTTTCCTCCATTTCTGTCATTTGTGACCTGTTTCTTTGTCTTTGCATTTTGTCTGCTTCCCTGCGTTGATAGAGTGGCTTTCTGTGCTAGGTGTCCTATAGGGCCGAGTGGCTCAGCCTCCCCAATTACCTGAGGTGGACACTCTTGGTGCACTCCTTTGTGGGCTTTGTGCACAGTCTTGTTGTAGCTAAGCCTTGATTGTTGTTGGTATCACTGGGAGGAATTGACCTCTAGGCCACTTGGCTGTGAGAATCAGCTGTGTCTATGGTGGGTGGGAGAACTTCTGTGCTGGAGACACTCTTACGGGGCAAGACTTCCTTCAGTGGGGTTTGGTGCTCACTGAGCCTGCCCCCTGAGTGTGTCCCTTATGGATCTGAGGAGTTGCAATCTGGATGGTCCCACTCTGACCACTGGGTACACTGGCTCTTGGATCTCTAAGGAGGTGCTAATCCAGGCTCTGCCTGAAGCTACCCAGCCTTTTATATGCAAAAGCCTCTGCCAGTAGCTTGGGTGGGGCGGGGTCTCAGGGAATCAACAGGGTGGAGCAAACAGCTATGGCTGATCTTCAGCCCAGCCCTAAGAGGCCCTAGGTCTCAGTGTCCCGCGGTAATTGCTGCAAGCACTGCTGAGAGAAAGCCACTCTGGAGTTCCTCCCGCCGCCAGAAGTCCAGCTTCTCCCTGTATGAGTCTGGATTCCTAGAAACTCGTCCATAACTGGAGTTCAGAGCCGCTGGGAGCTTGTGACTCCTCCGGATTGAAAAAGACAACCACGTCCTTAGTTGCCAGCCCTCTCTGTGCACTCCTCCATACCTCTCCACTTTACTTCCGTACCTCTTCTGAGTCTCAGTGTGCTGTTCTCTTCTTCTAGTTGTAGAATTTCCACTCAGCCAGCCTTCCTGTGGTTCTGGGTGGTGTCTGCCCTTTCTCTTCATTGTAGTTTTGAAGTGGTTGTGCAAGGCAGCAATTTCAGGTATTTACCTATGCTGCCATCTTGGTTTCTCCCCCATTGGGTCTTATTTTTTAGTTTATATTGAATGTACATGTGATTTCCATTAAGGCCCTGAAGAATCACTTAATGTTCTCAATTATGTATAGGGCATGTTGTTATTGAAATTAGATATTTTTTAAGTATTTGAGACTTCACAAAAGTCTTAAAAGATATTTCTTATGAGGTGCAAATATTCTTATACATCCCTGTTGTTTCAGACTTAAGCATTAAAGTTACTAATTGAAATGCTCACTGTTTATAAAATGGTTTGATTAGGTTAATTATGAAATTAAATCTGAGCATACTTCATACATTTTTTTTCTAAATAGTTGACTGTCCGTTATTTTCATAATATGGAAAACTCTAAAACTCTAAAGTTTATTTTATTATGATGACATTTTATAGTTTAGAATATGGCTTGATATTAAATATAGATTAAAATTTGGAATATCTAGGTTTTAAACTTTTTAAAAATCATGCTGTGCAAATAGGAAATGGGCTTGCATAAAGGAGCTAAAACTTACAGAAAATGCATCTTAATCATCTTCATATTCATTTCCAATATATGGATACTTATAAATGAATGTATTTAATGAATGCAAATTTAAATTAATTTGTTTTTAAGGAAAATGTGAAATTTTACTTGATTGTAGAGAGGTGATAGCAAAATACTGGCAAAACTATCTCTCTAAAATAGCCTATTACTAATTAAAATCCTGTAATATCTCTCTTCTGCTTTTAGGACAATGCCAAGTTATTTAAAATAGCACAATAAGTTTTTGGTCTCTAATTTCAGTGTCTGATTTTTCTCTTTAAGAAGCTTTCAGTTTGTCTTACAGAACCATTCTCATTTCTTGAATATACTGAGCCTCCCAGTCCTTAGAAATTTTATTTCTCTTATTTTCACAGTTAACTCATCATTAGAGATTTATCTTGGGTTACCCATACCCTTCCTTGCCCTTTCTTTTCCTTCAGCCTCCTATTGCCATAGCACTAAATAAATCATAGCATCTGTTCATTGGTTTATATGTCTGCCTTGTCATTTGATTGTACAGTTTCAGAGAAAGAAATGTTTTCCATCTGATTTCAATACTTTCTACTGCCTGGCAGATAGCAGATTTCACATGAACTTAAAAATCTTATCACATTAAGATCAGTAAAGGTATGTGAAGGTGCTAAAATCCTTTGATATTTCTGAATTTGATCATGGATTCTGAAGTTATGGACTCTTGGCTCATGGAAGAGTATGATGTAGAATATATTTCAGCAAGACTGAACTGAAAATCCTAAACATTATAGGTTTTTATAAATCTTTTTAAAAAAATATATTTTGTTGATTTTTTTACAAGAGGAAGGGAGAGGGATAGAGATTAGAAATGGAAACATGGATGAGAGAGAAACATCGATCAGCTGCCTCTTGCACACTTCCCACTGGGGATGTGCCTGCAACCAAGGTACATGCCCTTGACCGAAATCGAACCTGGGACCCTTGAGTCCTCAAGCTGACGCTCTATCCACTGAGCCAAACTGGTTAAGGCTTATAAATCTTTTAAATGTGCACATATGCATACACAGTGAGCCTGCTTTTGTTTTCTAAGAAACATAATATCTGTTTTTTGATATTAATAGAATAATAAATGCCTGAACTCTAAGAAAACATAGAAGTCATAATATATAAAGCTTCTAAGTCTTATTTTTTTGGTGGGCTATAACATTGAATCACAATTCTTAGTTATGATTTGCTCTCATAATTTAAAATGATTTCCTCTTGGAAGTTACATCATGCATGTATCAGTTTATCAAAACCTTTTTCTGAAATCCTCTCTAAATAACATCCCTCAAGATTTTCTCTGTCCTTACTTTGCCTTAGTGTTTATTTATAACACTTACTAACCCTGACATTATAATAAAAATGAATATCTGTATGGTGTTTAGAACAGTGTTTGGTTTATATTGGGTATGTGTAAATTTTTGAATAAAAGGTATAACATTCTCCTATTTTTAAAAATATGTTTTTATTGATTTTAGAGAGAGGAGAAGGGAGTGAGGGAGGGAGAGAGGGAGGGGGAGAGAGAGAGAGGAGAGAGAGAGAGAGAGAGAGAGAGAGAGAGAGAGAGAGAGAGAGAGAGAGGGAGGGAGAGAGAGGGAGAGGGAGGGAGAGAGGGAGAGAACCATTAATGTGAGAGCGAAGCTTCGATCAGTTGCCTCCTGCAGGCATCCTACTGGCAGGGGTCCTGAAACTTTTTAAAATAGGGGGCCAGTTCACTGTCCCTCAGACCGTTGGAGGGCCGGACTATAGTTTAAAAAAAAAACTATGAACAAATTCCTAGCACACTGCACATAACTCATTTTAAGCAGGACAGGCAGCAGTGGCAGAAACACCCGGCATGTGGCCCGCGGGCCATAGTTTGAGGATGCCTGCTACGGGGGATCAAACCTGCAACCTGGGTATGTGCCCTGATCAGGAATCCAACCAGCGAGCTTTTGGTGCATGGGACAGCTCTCAGCCAACTAAGCCACACTGGCCAGGGCCCATTCTCCATGATTTGTATTAGATCTGATACTTTGTCATTTGCATATTCCTAACTGATCCTTTATCATTTTTAGCAGCTGGTACTATGATGAATCTTGACTCTAAAGTGGAAGTCAAACTTCTAGCTAGGAAGTATCCGTATCTCAAGGTTGTGGAAATCGGCATTTTAAAATTACTTATCAGAAACTTCCTAGGAATTAAAAAACCAAAAAGTCTTGAGTACTCATCTGATTACTGGCCTATTAAGAGCTTTAGACACTTATAAAAAAAAAAAAAGACTTCGTTTTTTTTCTATGATGTGTAATTAATTCAGATATTAACTACAACTATTAAGTATCAAAAGAGTGTCTTTTAGTGATGGTTAAATAATAGGCTTATTCTTCTCATCTCTCAGTATGTACCATTGAATTGGTAAATTCATGTAATGTAAATCTATATATTTTTTTCTGTCAGGCCTTAGATTTCAGTGATGATGAAAAGGAAAAAGAAGCCAAACACAGAAAAAAAAATCGCCTTCAAGGCAGGAAAAAATTTAAATCTCAATTTAATGAGTCAGGTGAGTAAATACAACCAACAGATAGCAATTCTTAAAAAATCTTTACTTACATTTATATGTTCATTAGTAATAAAACTGAAGAAAATGTCTGGGTTTTATTTTTTATCTCCCGCCTTGCAACTAGCATTGAAGGCATTTTAAAGCAAGATATGTTCAGTGGTGGTTTTTCAAATTTGAGAATATAAAAATGACTCTTGGGGGAAAAAACAAACTAAACTTTGTTAGAGTTATTTGTGCTTGTTTGCACTTTTTTTCTTAAAAAACATAGTGGTTTCCATAGTTAGAATTAAATGATATGATACCTAATATTTTACTCAACATACTTTATTTTTAACATTCATTTCATTTTATTATACCTTTTCTATTTTCTATTTCCTTTTTAAAACCAAACTTTTTATATATTGACATGGAATTATAATAATAAAGAGATCTTACGTGCCCAATTCCCCATTGCCTGCAATAGTAATATCTTGCAAAACTATACAGTAAAATATCACAACCAAGATATTGACAGTGATACAGTCAAGACACAGAACATTACCAAAAAAGAAAAAGATCCCTCATGTTGCCTTTTTATAAAGTCACTCACACTTCATCCCTCCTACCTCCTCCTCAATTCCTGGCAACCAGTAATCTGTTCTCTATTTCTATAGTATGATTTGTCATATCAAGAATGCTTATATAAATGATGTCACATGGGCCGCATGCCTCATTTAAATAAACCAGTTTGACATGCTTGATCTAGATTGTTGTATGTGTCAAGTTTGTTTCTTTTTATTCCAGAGTGGCATGTGAATATGCCACAGCTTGTTTAACCATTCATGCATTGAAGGACACCTGGGTTGTTAACAGCTTTGGGTTATATTAAGGAAGTTGCTTTATACACTTATGTATAGGTTTTTGTGTAAACACAGATTTTCATTTCTTTGGTCTAACTATCTAGAGTGCATTTGTTGGATAATATGATAGTTGTATGTGTAGTTCCTCAAGAACTTGACACACTGTTTTTCGGTGTGGCTGTAGCACTTTACATTCCCATTACCAGTGTGTGAGTGACTATTTTTCTGCATTCTCACCTACATTTGGTGGTGTCACTGGTTTTTTATTTTAGCCATTCTTATAGTAAGGTAGTGATATCTGTGATTTTAATTTGCATTTTTTAATGGATAATGATATTGAACATCTTTCCATCTTTTCAATGATATGTTTGTTTATGTCTTTTACCCATTATCTAATTGTATTTCTGTTTAATTCTTTTTTAAAAATATATATATTTTATTGATTTTTTACAGAGAGAAAGGGAGAGGGATAGAGAGTTAGAAACATCGATGAGAGAGAAACATTGATCAGCTGCCTCCTCCACTGTCCCCACTGGGGATGTGCCCGCAACCAAGGTACATGCCCTTGACCAGAATCGAACCTGGGACCCTTGAGTCCACAGACTGATGCTCTATCCAGTGAGCCAAACCTGTCAGGGCTCTGTTTAATTCTTGAATTATGAATTCGTACATAATTTCTTCCAGTCTTTAGCCTGTGTTTTTATCTTCTTGAAAGGGTCAATTACAAAACAAAGTTTTTAATTTTGATGAACCGAATTTATCAGTTCTTCTCTTATGGAGACTGAGTATTCTTGCCTAGACCTATTTCCAAAGGTTTTTCTTATTTTTATTTTCTAAAAGTTTGCAAAATTATTTTAAGTATTCTAGTTCCTTTGCCTTTTCATATAAATTGTAGAGTAATCTTTATATTGACAAAAAGTCTTGCTGGGATTTTGTTAGGAATTGCATTAAACCATTATGTATAGAGTTTTCACTTCTAAAATTTCTATTTGTTTCCTTGTATTTTCTTTTTTGCTTTTTTCTGTTTGTTTTAGTATGTTCATAATTTCTTGTTGAAGCATTTTTTATGACTATTCTAAAATATTTCTCAGATAATTCTAACATTTGGTATTGGCCTTGATTAATTTTCCCTTTTCATTGAGTTGGGAATCTTCTTGGCTCTTGGTATGATGAGATATTTTTAATTAAAACATGAATATTTTGGGTATTATGTTACAAGACTCTATATGTTACTTAAATCTTCTGTTTTAGCAGTCTTGCTTTTAAAACTGCTCTGGCAGGGAAAGGAAGGGAAGGTGTCACATTATTACTCTTCCTACCAGATAGGGATACAAGTCTAGGTTTTCTTCTCAGTCTCTGTTGACACCAGAGGCCAGGAGATGCATTTACTGATTGGCAAGGGTAGGTCTCCTCTTGAGTAGGGCTACCTCATTTCTGCTCCCCTGACAACAATGGGGGATGACCTGGCTACCGCTGGGTGGTGATCAAAGTCCTGCCTCTCCCCTAGGGCTTCTCTGACACCACCCAGTGCACGAGGTGGAGGAAGTCTGTGTTGTGGCAGTGGAGGCAGAGGTCCAGTTCCCCGAGTGATCTCCAGGGTCACTGCAGGAGGCATGTAATGGCTCCTTGTTCAACCTGCTCTGACATGACCTGGTAGGAGGTTGAGGCATCTCATTAAGCCTGTTAAGGGAGGAAGTCTAGGTTCCCCACTCAGCTTCTGAGAGTGTGGGTGATGAGATATCTAGTGCTCTCTCTGCTATTTGGAGTCCAGTGGTCATTGTCTAAAATTTTTTTACCTTGCTAAGTTTTCCCTTTTCTGATTTTCTGGCTTTTTGAATGCTTTAAAATTGATCATTTTAAGCCTCATGCATTTTTAACTGCCATAAGATACACTGAAAGTTAAAGAAAAGACTTTATTGAAATTTTAAACAGTATTTTTTATGTATTAAAATTAAATTTGTTTTTATGCTTTTTTTACCCTGCTCAAAGGTGAAGATTTTGCAGAAGTACATCAGAATTGGAATGCTCATAGCTCTGTTTCAGAGCGTTCACAAGGATATCGCAACAGAGAATTCACACCAGGATTTTCCCGGGGTAGATATCCTCGACCTTGCCATGGCAGGCCCCCACCTCCACAGTTTTATAACTCCGAGCATATGGTACCTCAGGAAACTTCAGGATTTCCACCTCAGAGACAAGATAATCTTATGCCACAGTATCCCTTTCCTCCTCCAGTGTTTGACATGCATAATTTTTCACTCCCTCCTCCACTACCACCACCACCTCCACCTCCACCACCTGCATTTGTAAACATGGGTTGGCCTACACCTAATATGCCACCTCATCCATTATTTCCCATACCATACTCCATACCCCCACCTCCTCCCCCTCCACCCCTGCCTCCCTCCTCCTCTTCTGGAGATAGTAATTCTTCTCATTTTGGATCTTACTATTAGGTAAATATGTGCATTACCAGAGAAATGTATAGATTTTTTTTTTTTAATTTTATATGGGAAAGATTTTTTATGTGGGATGAATTTTTTTTTAGAGAGATTATGGATCTAGATTTTTAAAACATTGTGAAAAACAATGTTTTCTTTAGTTGTGAGTTGATATATATTTATAACCTTTGTGAAATTATATCCATATGAAAATTTCACTTTAGATTTGTAGGGGAAATTACAATTATGTAATATTTAATTAAAACTGTTAATCCATGTTTAATAAACAATATATATAGGTTTAAGAATAGATTATGGAGCAACTTTCATCGTGGATGAAAATATACTGAACATACTGATTTTTCTTATTGGTATATCTGAAAATATGATGTTGAAGTCTTATTGAGAGTCTTTAAAATAAACCATTTTTATAAATTAGACTTTGGAAGTTGATTTTGATTATAAGTGCAAATTACCAGTAAATTTGAATGTGCTGATGAAATCAAAGAAGTGAAGGGTACAAAGAGGGAAAGCCTTATATGTTGGTGAAACTGTGACTATGATTATAGCTTTTTAGTATCTGCAGATTTCCATTATTTGGGCACTATTCAATAGACTTTACTATTTAGCTATATAAGGGAACACAAAGATTATTCACAATAAAGTATATTATTTATTCACACTAAAAGGCATTTGATCCCATACTAAGAGATTATATCTTCCGTATCCATTTCCCAGATTCTCACATGCCATGCACAGCTTAGGTGCTTAAATATTTAATGAGCCTTAGCTGGTTTGGCTCAGTGGATAGGGTGTCGTCCTGAAGATTGAAGGGCCCGGGTTCAATTCTGGTCAAGGGCACATGCTCGGGTTGCAGGCTCAATCCCGTGAAGAGGGTGTGCTGGAGGCAACCAATCAATTATTCTCTCTCATCATTGATGTTTCTATCTCTCCCTATCTCTCTGAAATCAATAAAAATATATTTAAAAAATAATAACAAATATTTAATGAATGACTGTATTTAGAGTTTTTAGTCAAATGACCAGTGAGTATTACTTTACATTCTGAAATGTAAATGTACAGGGAATTATGGAATTTTAGAAATAGAGACTTACAAGTAGTCTAAACTAGTCCTCATTTAACAAGTAAGAGCCTAGCTAAGGGTCAAAAAGGTTAAGTGTCTTAACTCAGTGAGGTAGCAAGGAGCTGGAAAAAACCTAGTTTTACTCAATCTCAGATCAACACTTTGTGCGAAGTTGGTGCTTCACAAGCTCCTTGACAGTCTTACAAAATAATATTGGCATACCCATTGGGGTGATGAGACCATTTTCATTACAAGCCTGTAGACTCTGGTTGCACCGGGCCCCTTTTCACCTCCCCATGGACCAAGGGGTCTCTGCCGGGTTTCTCCGGCACCAGCTGAGAAGCTCTTGCTCTGATGACACTGACTTCATAATGTGTCATACTTGATAACTCTTTCTGGAAATGTAGTTCCCTTTAGGAGTTACCTTCATAGGTTATGGCACAGTCTTTTTCTGATTAATAGGCTATTGTCAGAGTTAAATAAGATTATATCTGGAAACACTAAAAAAAACTTTTATACAATGGGAAGAGTAAGATGTTACCATCCAGGGGTGATCAGTCAAGTTGTTTTGGTCCCCATGGTATCTGACAGTAGATATTTAATATCTAAAGAAATAGCTGAATGGTACCATTTAATATTTGCTTTCAATGAAGTTGCTACCTAAACACCTAGATTCAATTGGCCTTCTTCATTATACTTAATTTAGGGCTTATGAAATGTTGGGGTGCCTAGAAATCACCTATAATTATCACCTAAGTTGTGGGTAGCTTGTAAAAAATGCCCATTCTTGGACTTTATCCCAAATTCAAATCCAGTAGATCTATGAGTCTTAGTAAACTATTTAACAGGTACCCCCCTGGGTGATTAACAAGGATTTATTCTTAGTCTGTATAGATTTCAGCATAAATATACTACAGTTTCTTGGCCATTGACTGAAACTTCAGGGAGTGCTGTTTGGAGTAGAAGTGAGGATGCGGGAGTTGATAGGGAAGAGAGAAATAAAACCACAGCTTCTTAAATTTTATCTGTATCATCTCACTTGGTTTTCAGAGCTGTCTTTTGTCAGCTACTTCTGTCTTTGGAGATTAGGAGGAGTACCTATTGTCTCTCTTACCAGGAAGAGAAATACTGTTTTCGTATCCCCACCTTGATCTTAGACTGTTACTTTTTAAATTGTGTGGCCCTAGATCTTTAAAAGTGCTAGCTGGTATAAAAGTAAATACAATGTTCTATTCAGTCTCTTACCTCAGAGAAGCCTATCTAGTAAAAGAGGGATATGCAAATTGACCATAACTGTGACAAAGATGGCGGTACCCACAGCCAATAGGAGGGAGTATGCAAATAGATGTGACAGATGGAAGTGGCCAGGCCAGGAAGCTTGCGAGTAGGTAAGCGGATGAGCAGCACAATGAGCTTCATCAGCAGGCCGGTGCTAGCTACCAGCCGTCTTCTGCGACAGTGGCCTGCAGCCCCCGCTGGCCAGGGGGAGCAGTGATGCAGCCGGGATGTGGGCACCAGCAGTCTCACCGCAGTGGCCATGCTGTCAGGGAGAGGTGCGGCCCATGACAAGTTGCTGGGCTCAGAGGCGCCCAGGACAAGCACCCAGCACCCATGCCTAGCTGCAGAGGCTGGGGGCAAGGGTGTGGTGGGGTTGGGCTGCTTTTGGGGAACATCCCAGAGGTCAGGGCAGCTGGGCCCGCCGAGGGAGGTTTCGGCCCCGTCAGGGCAGCTGCGGCGTAGAACCGGAGGCATGGGCACTGGGTGCCTTCCCCGCTGGAGCTGTGCGCTGCGTCTGCTGCTAGAATCTCTGCCCCTGCTGGAACAGCCGCAGGAACCTCAGCGTATTTCTGAGTGTGCTGAGTCCGCAGGCCAGGCACCCGACACCCACCCCACTCCCACTCCCCCAAGCCAACCTCCTGCAGTCAACCCGGGCAAAGGCATGCCGCATCTGTCTTCCCCTACTCCCTACCCCAACTCCCTGCATCCTCCTCACATCCACAGTTCAGAGGCTCTGGGAAGTCCGCTGCTGATCTCCCAGCCAGCGCCTCCCAGGCGCCTGCAGGTGCCTGTAAGCACACCCCTTTCGTCTGACTGTTACCCGCGTCCCTGCCAGCTCCCGAGATCCCCACTCTCCCCTGCACTCCATTCCTTTCTATGCTTCTTTTGCCTCCTGCGCCCCCGCTCCCCTGGCTCCCTGTCTACCTCGTGCTGAGATTTCCAGCTGGGCGAGCCTGCACTCCCTTTCTCAGAGAGGGAACCTCGGTCTTCTCTAAGCACCCGAGAGCTTTGGACAGCCTGTCCACAAGGGTTGGAAGAATTTGGCTGAGAGATTGTTCCTCAGGTCCGGCAGCCTAGCGGAGTGAGTGTAAAACCCTTTCCTCTTCCAGCAGGGACCCAGTCAGCCTGTACCCTCCCAGCTCCGGGGATTGAAAGCAGATGTTCGCGGTTAGAGGAAACTTTCCAGCCAAGCTCCTGGCTAAAGCAAACCACGCATTTGTCAGGAATGCTCTCTGGCTGCTGTTCTTGCCAGGAGCTTGCGTTCCACTACGGTAGATGCAGCAAGGAAGCAATGATTAGTGCATCTGACAGCTAAAATTGAGGATCCGTAGGAAAAACACTCTCCAGTCCCAGCTGGTGAATATGAGTATGATGCAACCGTGTGTGCCTGTGCAACAAAGGGAAACGCAAATGTTCAAGCATAAATGACACTGCCACCAAGAAAGCACTTTTCATAGTAAGGACTCCTATATTTTGTGCTTTCATTCACATGATCTGATCATTTGAGTTGGGTCAGTACAAACAAAAAGGCACTGTTGTTTTCTCCTTTGCCCAAGTTCCCAGGATTGATTCTAGGATTAGTTTTGGGAGGGATGAGAGAACAAAATATGTAAATTCTCAGGAGGATTAAAATCAGATAGCAGTTGAGATTATAGCCATGGTTTTTGAGTTGGCAAATGAATTGGTTTGAAATTCGTGAGTCAGGCTTCTGGCCAGCCCGGGCGCAGAACACTTGTTTCGTTGCAGGCGAATTTCGTTCCCCAGGCCTCTAGTTGTTTATTTAGCCCTTTCCTATGATAGATTCACATTCACATGATTGTGGATAAAGCCTTGCATGTCTGCAGTAGTCAATATGTGAAATTAAAAGTATTGCCTAAACTAATACTTGGTTTATTGAATTGAGTAACACTGTGTTCTCTCTATTTTACAGAAAAGATAGGTCCATGGTAGCTGGATACTTGCCGCTTATTAGAAATAGGTATTGAAAGAACTAGATTGAGACTGTCCAATGGAAACTTGAGTAGAATGTGCACTTTCAGAAGTTACCAAAGAACATTTCTTAAAAGCCGTGGCATTAAGTTATAGGGTAGACACCAAATGCAACCATTTCTTCTTTAATTATCAATGCTAACTGGAAACGGGAGATGGAAAAGAAGAGTATAGATGTTTTCTCTTTCTTTTCCCACCCACATTCTGATATGTTACTCCCCGCCCTCTACCCCTGCTATTTTTTTTTTTCTTATTTTTTTTCAATCTGTATTGTTGAAAGTATTACAGATACCTTCCCCCCACTCCACTGGCCTCCTCCACCCTGCTCCCATTACGCCTATTACTTGTTTGCTACTTTTTTGGTTGCTTGCTTTGAGTTGGTGAGCACTATGTATATTAAAAAATTCAGGACATTTGATGAATATGAGATGAGTAGTATCAGAATTCTGGTCTGCTGTAATGTAAAACAGATAAGTGGCATTTTAAATCCCCAGGTGCTAAGGCAAGATTTCTTAAGATAAACAGTCATAATGATTGGGGAAGAGATAGAATCTCAGGCATAATATGTCATTTATATATATTATATTTCAGCAGTAATGTTGCCATTTGCATTCAATTTTATCATTTACATGAATTTTAGGATAATATGAATAACTGGTTTCATTGCTTTCTACTAGTTCTTTTATATAGTGTCCCATCATTTAGTTATTTTTCTGTTACAGGAAAGGCAACGCAACCCTTTGGATGACACAATTTAGGGAATTTAAGAGGAAGAGAAGTTATTTCTTAGGTATTTACTTATCACTGTTTCCCAGTTTGGTGAAGGCTTGAGAAAATTTTTAACTTAGGAACTCTTGACATGCTCAAAGTATTCAAAATAGCTATGTACTTCTGTAATTAAGTGCTAGGGGAAATACATTAGTATATTGTTGAATACTAGAACCTTTTAAGACTAGATTAACACTTACCTCATAGAGTGAATTTGTGCTCTTACAAAATACATGTTAATAAAATCTTCATGCTGATATCTGCAAATTTGATACAATCATAATAAGCTCTGAGGTATAACTATAAAAAAGGATACTTTAATAGAATGCAAGCTGGAAAATGAAAATTACTTGTGAAAAATCATTTTCAGGTAATGTTGCAGTTACACTATTTATGATTTAATACACAGTTGTGCCCTTTTCTGCAAATAAATTGCCAATATTCTAAAAGCTTTTCTCTACTACTCATTGTG
>PVJC01023206.1:0-26538 GCA_004026665.1 Murina feae
GTTTCAGATGGCGGTGAGCAGCTGCAAGGCCGGGAGCCGGCAGCCCGGCCCCGGCCCTTCGAGGCCTGGGAATAGAGCAATTGCGGGCCCATAGGACCTCAGAGGCTCAGTGGCGGGGGCTTGATGGGAGTACCCCCTTGGGGTCATGCCCGAGCATCCTCCCCCGGGTGCAGAGCGTCTGCCATAGGTCCAGCCACCTGGCTCCACCCTGGGGGCCTCCGTGGGGTGTGTGCAAGGGTCTGCCGCCTGGCTCCACCCCCGGTGTGTCCCCTCAGCAGCAGGGCCCCCCCAAGGGACCATGCACCAGCGTCCACCCCCTGGCCTGCCACCCAGCTCTGCACCAGGTATGTCCCCTTAGTGGTGGAGGTCCACCAGGTATGTGCGATGGTAGGCCACCCGGCTGGAAACATCCACGCCTGCACTCACCAGCCATCCCACCCCCCAGTGCACGAACCCTGAGGGGGCTGTGGCCAGCCTGAAAACAGCCCTCAGCCCCTCACCAAGGCTGGCCATGCATGCTAGCAGGTGGACATCCCCAGGGGTCCCAGACTGTGAGAGGGCACAGGCCAGGATGAGGTACCCCCTCCTCCCCTCGCCGAGTGCACAAATGTTTGTGCACCGGGCCCCTAGTCCTATGTAATAAAAGGGTAATATCCAAATAGACCAAACTGTGGAATGACCTGTCGCTATGATGCGCACTGAGCACCAGGGGGCAGATGCTTAACACTGGAGCTTCCCCACTCAGCCAGAAGCCAGGCTCATAGCTGTGAGCTTAATGGCGTTGGCAGGAGCCTCTCCTACCTCCATGGCAGCACTAAGGATGTCGGACTGCTGGCTTAGGCCCACTCCCCATGGGGAGGAGGGCTCCTGGACTGCGAGAGGGTGCAAATCGGGCTGAGGAACACCTCCTGTCCTCCAAGTGCACGAATCTTGTGCACCAGGCCTCTAGTTTTACTTAATTTTCATGTACTGCACAATATTGCTCTTTTAATTTTTTCCCCAACATTTAAGAATGTAAACACCATTCTTAGTTCACAGACAGACCTACCAAAATGGATGGTGGAACATGTTTGGCCCATGGGCCACAGTTTGTCCAGGTCTGCTCTTATTTAATCTTTTCAACGAATCTATGAAGTAGGAATTACTTTGCATCGTTTTCTGGCTGAGGACACTGAGGCTCAGAAAGTTTCAATAAGCCCGGCCAGTGTGGTTCAGTGGTTGAGCATTGACCTGTGAACCAGGAGGTTATGGTTTGATTCCCGGTCAGGGCACATGCCCAGGTTGTAGGCTCAGTCCCCAGTGCGGTGCATGCAGGAGGCAGCTGATCAATGATGCTCTCTCATCATTAATGTGTCTGTCTCTCACTCCCTCTCCCTCTCTGAAATCAATTTTTAAAAAAAATTTTTATTTTTTACAGAAAGTTTTAGTAACTTGGCCAAGGTCACACAGTCAGAAAGTGACAGGCGCAGGTTGAAACCCAGGTTGCTGCTGATGGCAGGTTTCAGGCCTCTTCAGAGCTGAGCAGTTGGGATCAATCACGTGACCCCCTCACACCTGCCTCCTCATCTGTGAAACAGCATCTTTCTTTCCATTGGCTGCTGTGAGAATGTGATGTGACAAAGCGTGTTCTTGGCGATAGTACGAGGTGAAAGCAATGGAACCAAATGTTACCTTGTGCTGTAATTCCTTCTACCCGGAGAGGTAGTGTAGAACAGTGGCTCAAAGTGTGGACTCTGGAATTAGACGGTTTTAGTTTAATCCTGTCTCTCTCGGGACCTTTCAGTGTGTAAGGATCTGGTACCATAGTTTCTGATCCAGTGGTCCTCAACCTTCTGGCCCTTTAAATACAGTTCCTCATGTGGTGACCCAACCATCAAATTATTTTTGTTGCTACTTCATGACTGTAATGTTGCTACTGTTATGAACCGTAATGGAAATATCTGATATGCAGGATGGTCTTAGGTGACCCCTGGGAAAGGGTCGTTTGACCCACAGGTTGAGAACTGCTGTAATCTGACCTGTAAAATGCATGATCATCATAGTACCTACCTCATAGATCATGACAAGGTTAAGTGAGGACACACACGTAAAGTGCTCGAAGACTCGGCAATGTGGGCGATTATCGTTACCTTCTCTCCCTGCACCACAGTGAGTCGTCGGTAATGAAAGGGTCTAACCAGGCAGCCCTAGCACAAGGGCAGGCACATAATCGCGAGCTCCAGTAACGGTTGCTACTGAACGAACAAGTGAACAGATAAATAAATGTTTTAAAAGGGAATACACAGAAACCAAAGTTTGAGCAATAGTTCATTCTTGGTGTCTGGTATTATACAAGCCATTGTTATTTCTTTCTTATAACAGAATCACTGCTTCCTTAATGTTGGTCAAAATAGACAGCGTCCCGGCCAGATCACTAGTTCGTGCCCATCCAGTGAACGCTTAGGGTAGAGTGGTTAGTCTTGGAGGAGCCTGTGGAGGCCCAGCTGGTCCAGTGTTAGGATTAGGAGAACCTGAACAGATACCATCAGATCAGTAGAATTTCCCAAGAAAACTATTGCAAGATACAGGATTCCTAACTTGTTATTGTACAAAGCAAAAGGACATTCAGTCAAAAGACTAGCATCAACCAGCACCAATAGCATCATTTCACTTAAGTAGGGGTATCGTAATACCAAAAATTAGGGGGGGGGGAGACAATTTTGGAATAAAGGGTGTTTTTTAATTGAATAAATATAATTATATTTGAAAGAAAATAAAAGCAAAACCTCAAATAACAGTTAACCATCTCTTAGTTCTATGGCCCTGGGGGGAATCGCCTCACCTGTCTTAACCTGAGTGGATTCATCTGTAAAATAACAATACCAATAATACCTGCCTTCAGGAGTGGCTGTGGGAATGCAGTAAGATATTGCTTGTAAAGGCACGTCAGCATAGTATGCATCGGGGTTTCTCGGTCTCAGCACTGTCTGCACTTTGGGTCGGATAATTCTCTGCTGTGGGGACTGTCCTACGTGATGTAGGAGGTTCAACAGCATCCCTGGCCTCTGCCCCCCAGTGCCAGTAGCACCTTCCCCTTCCCCATCCCCCTCTTCAGCCAGTGTGACAACTGAAAATGCCTGCAAGCATTGCTGAATGCTCCCAGGGGGTAACTGCCCTCCGTTAAGAACCTCTGATGTCCTTGTCCCTGTTATGCCCAGATTTCGTGATCCCCAAAGACCTCCAGTGAGCCCGAGTCCGATGCAAAAGCAAAGAGCCTTTATTCGAGCTAGCTCGAGCTCAATCCCACACACACACTCACCGACGCAGTGGGTAGGGCAGAGAGAGAGAGCGAGTTTCGAGTTTTGGGAGAACAAAGGTCTTATAGGAGGTCTGGAAGTAGTGGGTGGGGTAACGTGTGTGGCCCCTGTTGATTGGTCGAGGGAAGGGCCAGGGTTTGGTTACACAGGAGGCAGGATGCAGTTAGCCTAATTGGGACTTGGGTCATTTCCTCTGCATCCCTATTGGCTGGTTTGAAGGGGGATGGGCGTTGAGCAACTGTTTACATTCTTGTGAAAGGGAAGAACAAAAGGAACAGTTTGGAGTCAGTCTTGCACCGCCCTTTCAGTCCCCCTACCCCTCACAGTCCCCCTACCCCTCACAGATGGGCCCTGACCCACGGAGTTGCATGCAGAACCACTAGGACAGTCCAAATCTCTCACATTACAGATAAGGGACCAAAGTCCAGAGCGACAGGCCTGCAGTCACTGAACTAGCTTCCTAGGGCTGCCATCACAAATTCCCATGAACCAGATGGCTTGAGACAATTGAAATTTATTTTCTCACAGTTGTGGAGAATGAAAGTCCAAAATCATGGTGGTGGCAGGAGGGTGCTTCCTGTGAAGGCTCTAGTGGAGAGTCCCTCCTGCCTTGTCTGGTTCACTGGTAACTCCAGGTGTTCCTGGCTTGTGGCCACATCACTCCAGTATCTGCCTCCATCTTCCCATGGCCTTTCTCTCTGTATCTCTGTCTCCTCTTCTTATAAAGGCCCTAGTCAGCCTACTGGTTTGGCTCCATGGATAGAGCGTCAGCCTGCGGGCTGAAGAGGCCTGGTTTTGATTCCACTCAAGGGCACATGCCTGAGTTGTGGGCTAGATCCCCAGTAGGGGACGTGCAGGAGGCAGCTGATCAATGATTCTCTCTCATCATTGATGTTTCTATCTCTCTCTCCCCTCTCCCTCCTCTCTGAAATCAATAAAAGTATATATTTTTAAAAAATTATAAATAAGACCCTACTCATTGGATTTCAGGCCCAAATAATCCAGGATCACCTTGTCTCAAGATAAATTTGTTGCATGTGTAAAGACTCATTTTCTAAGTTAGGTCTTATTCACAGATTCTGGGACTGGGACCACAATTCACCTGGCTACAGTTTATTGGTCAAAGGGCTAGTGTTCTGACTTCCAGCGTCATTCCTTAACCTCCTAACTGATCGGAATTTTTGTTTCCTCGGATGTAAAATTCTAGCAAAGGGACCCACCTCGTTGGGTTCATCGCAACCCAGTTTGTGTTTGTAGTTTTATACCAGAAAGTACTTTGCACAAGGCCTGGCCTACAGCTCGTGTCATCACTATCATCCATTTTATTATCTTTAGCTCTTTCCTTCGATTAAGTAAACACAACATCCCTGGGGAAGGATTGCCTCAAGCTACCGACCAAATGGTAACGCCAGCAATTTGATTCTCTGTGTTACAGTTATTACTTCTTCCTGTGGAAGGTGGTACAGAATGTGTGTCTCCCCCTCCATCCCCCAAAGAGAAGCAATACATCATCACCAGGAAGCACACCGTGCACTCTTCTCTTCATTCCCCCCAAACAAGGAAACTGACGTTTCTTCTTTTCCCAATGAGGTCCTGAACTCCCGGCCCCCGTGCTCAGCTACCTTTAAACCCACAGGATGGTCTTGGGAAGAGCTTTAAGCCAGAATAGCCACGATCTGTGCTACTCTTCCCTTGGGAAGTTCTGACTGGGAGTGATTTACATACAAATTGCCCTTCCCTCTGTCAAGCTTAAGGCTCTTTAAATTGGTCTCCTTCTATCGTCAGGAGCCCCAGTTGAGTTACTAGTTAAAATACACCCGCTGGTCTCCTGGGTTTGATGGCCTGGACTCAGCACCAGCAGGATTTTTGTAATGGGACCAGCAGTCCCGCCTCGAAGCTCAGCAGCTCAGCTTTTCTCACGGGCAGCAGGCAGGTGATTTAAAAGCCTGAAGTGTTTGACGGCCTGACCGATGCTTCTGTGTCTCTGGATCTGTTTTTGTTCATCAGTTTGTGTTGTTCATAAACCTCAGAGGGAAGGTAGGGGAGGGTGGGGGGAAGGGGAAGAGATCAACCAAAGGACTTGTATGCATGCATATAAGCCTAACCAATGGACACAGACACCAGGGGGGTGAGGCACGAGTGGGGTGGTGGGGGGCAATAGGGAGATAAGGACACATATGTAATACCTTAATCAATCAATCAATCAATCAAAATAAAAGCCTGAAATGTGAGGCGCAGGGCAAGGCAGGAGAGAGTCCGTGTTTCTGAGTGAATTCCGCTGTCTAGTTTCACAGCCAAGTTTTCCTGAAACGAGATTGTGGCTGAAGCTCCTGGTCACCTCCCCAGCTGCCCGGCCCCTTTCTCCCGTGCAGGCAGCCCCATCTGGAGTTTCATTCAGGTGTCTGCAGGTGGACAGTCAAGGAGAGCAAACTCCCATCCTTTCCCACCCACCCAGTGAGCCCCTGTGCCAAAGATTGTTCTAGAAGTGGGCACGTTCTGGCTGCAGAGATGAAGGGGAATAAAGATGGAAGCTCACAGACAGCTGCCCCTGTTTCTCCGTTGACATTGGTGTGGGAGGAAGGTCTGGGCTGCAGCTGCCTGTGACTGTGAGGACACTCGCTCGGGGACCAAGCCAATATGGCCAGACGATGGGGTGGAGGACAGCGAGGGCTGCTTTCCCGGTGGGATTGGGGGTCTCCTGAGCTAGTCCCTGAACAGATTCTTGTGAAGTAAAAGGCGGCCTTATTGTTTGAGCTGAATGTAGTCCACCCACCGGGACCTGCAGCTGGAAACATCCTGCTACGGGGACACCCATGGCATTTCCCTCTCCTGGCCTCCTTGATGGCGTGCGTGAGGGCACCGCCTTCAGTTCAGTAAGACTGGACAGCAGTCCCCGAGGGCCCAGTGGGTGAGGCCCCGGTGGGATCCACCCCCACCTCGCCCAAGCCTGGCGGTTAAGGACATGACTCCAGACCCTGCTCGCCTCCTCGCCATATGGCCTCACCCGAGAACTGGCACAGGGCACCTGCGGGGGGACCATCGCACTGCTTTGTGTGGGAAAAGTGTTCTCCTCCCTCGTGCCATGCATTGGCTTCTATTAGCAGAGCCCCGCAGACAGGGCGGTGTGACACGGAAATGCATTCCCTCCGGTTGTGGAAGCTGGCAGTGCGAGATCAAGGTGGATTTGGTGAGGCCTTTCTCCTGCGCGACCAGATGGTCCCTCCTCGCCCGCCGTGTCTTCCCATGGCCTCTCTCCCTCGCACAGGGAGACGTAGATGCCAGTGCTGTTGGGTTGGGGCCCGCCCTGTGATTTTAAGGCCGTAAAGGCCCTACCCAAGGCAGTTCAAAGGAGCTGCCAATTTCCTAATGTTCAACTTGTTCATAACTTTTTCTTGAGGCACATACGCAAAAGGCTGTGTTTTTCAAAACACATAGAAAAGATGGGCTGTATGGTTTGTGTGGTATTCTAGAAGGACCGTGTAGGGAAGAATACTGGAGGGGGGGGGAGAAGGTCTTGCCCTGGCCAGTGTGGTTCAGGGGTTAGAGCGTTGGCTCCAGGGCTAAAGGGCCATGGGTTCGATTCCCAGTCAAGGGCTCCTACCTGGCCTACAAGTTCAATCTCTGCCCCAGGGATGTGTGGGAGGCGACCAATCAATGTGTCTCTCTCACATCACTCTCTCTCAACCTCTCTCTACCCCCTCTCTCCCTCCCTTCCACTCTCTCTGAAAATCAATGGGAAGAATATTCTCAGGTGTGGATGAACAACAAATACACACAACCTCCCCCCCCACACACACACACACACAAACCAAATTTAGAAAGAGGTATTTGCAGCCATATAGTCATATAGATTTTGGTTCAAAACCCAGCTTTACCACTTACTAACTGTGTGACCTTGGGAAAGTCGTAGAACTTCTCTGAGTCTAAGTCTTCCCACCCATGAAATGAAGATAATACTGTCCCTATCTCCCCCCTCTACGGTGTTATTGGGGGGGACTGGGGACCCACAATTTGTAAAGAACTTAGCATAGTGGCTGGCAGGCAGTGTGCTCTCAGCCGTTAGGATTCTGTAGATTTCAAACATCCGGCACTCAATTCACGTATTTTAGGAAAAAATTACCATTTCTACTGGAAGATAAGGAGCTGCACAAGTAATTGGCTCCTCTTATGATTCTTTCCTGGGAACACAAAGGGGGGGTTGCTTTTATTATCCTCTTCACTGTGGCTGTAGACTTAACCTGGACTCAGAGTTCCCCAGAAAGCATATCCTTGAAGTTACCCCCAACATGTGTCTGCTGAGCCTGCAATGAGCTCTAAAACCAAGGTCCCAGCTATAGATTCTCTCATGGAAAACTTGTATATAATTTGTGCTCGAGCCTTGGGGCCGTTATCTCAGAATCTCGATGTGTTATTTGAAAATCATCTTGTCTGCGTCATCTCTGAGTGAACAACTTGTTGAGACACTAACAACCTCCTAAAACTCAAACAAAGAGTCTGTGTGTGCGTACAGGGAATATAACCTTTCCTCCAGGCTGGCACATGTAGCCATTGAGGCAGGGTCAGCCCACAACCTTTCAAATGCCACCTCCTCCCCTAAAATTGGTCAGAATTCCTCAGCTACTTGTGAAGGGCTGTAGACAGAAGATATTTTTTTCTAAGTCGTGTCTTTTGGACTTGGACTAGCTGGCACTGAAACTAGATACCATCTTCCTTAAATGGAGCATCAAGCTCTGGACCTGTTTGACCTATTCTCAAATCCTCCACTGTGCAACTTTTGGGTTGTTGCTTAACCTCTCTGTTGGGGGTTAGATGGCCACCATCACATAAGGATACGGTGGACATTATTTAATCCATGTAAGAAGTAGCTCACACAGTGCCTGGCAAGAGTAAATATTTGCATCGCATGAATGTTTACGGGAAAATGCAACCACAGGAGCTGGGGAACTTAACAAGAGGGAACAGTGCCTCTGGCAGGCATGCCCCACAGGCTAGTGTGCTCCAGGGCCCCCGAGGTGAGACTGGGCAGGGAGCTCTGACACGCTGTCCCTTCCAGCAGCCTCTGTTCCGGGGCCAGCCTCTCACTGCCAGGTATCCCGATGTTTAAAGATGCACTTATTGTCCTGGCCTGTGTGGCTCAGTAGGTTGGAGTGTCATCCTGTACACCAAAAGGTCTCGGGTTCGATTCCTGGTCAGGGCACATACCCAGGTTGTAGGTTCGATATGTTGGAGTGTGTAAGGGAGGTAAGCAATTGATGTTTCTCACATCAATGTTTCTCTCTCTCTCTTTCTCTCTCTCTTCTTCCCTCCCTCTCTCTCCCTTCCTCTCTCTCTAAAATTAATAAAAACATCCTTGGGCAAGGATTTAAAAAAGAAAATGATGCTTGTATCACAGAGCTGTGTTGTCCAAACATGTAGCCAGCTAGCTCAGTGGCTGCTCAGCCAGGGAAACAACCACGCACTCCAGGGCTGTCCCTGACCCGGGGCCTTCCTAACGGACGCCAGAGCTCATCGTGACCCAATATTTCCAATTACAATTCAGACATTTCTGCCCCATTTTAATGTCTCTGAAATCAGAATATATCCCTGGTCAATGGTGCTCGTAGTTTCATCGAAAGCGTTTTCTCTTCCGTAGTGATGTGTAAAATGATGACTCGTGCAGTGGTCGCTTGAAGGTGCCGACTTTCATCCCTGGCAGAATCGAAGACACTGCAAGCATCAGCAACTCCCATTATTACCATTTCAGCCTCGCCTCCCTCATCCACTCCCTGAATATCTTGCCTGTTGGAATGTGTTCCTAATCAAGTGTCACTGGTCGTACAGTGATGGCAGAGCCATCTCCCTCCCCGGGGCTGAGTGTTTCCGGAGTAGACCCTTTCCTTGCTCCCTCGCAGGCTGTCCCGAAGAAGCCAGGCTGCTCAGGAGCAGCACACGCTCCTTAGATAAAACCAACAGCCATTCAAAGACAAAGCAAAGCAAAGAAACCAGGAGGCCAGGCAGCCACCAAAACCAAGCCTGGGCAGTGCCCAGTGGGAGCTTGGCTTGGTGGCCAGAAAATGGAAGCAGACAATTCAGTAAATTTCCATCCAATGGCTTCGATGAAACTCTGTTCCCCAATATCACTACCCAGTTCCCAAAAGATAACCCATTTGGAATACTGGAACCTTTGAGGTCGGTCAGGTCTTTTACTGGAAAGTAGGATGTAAAGAAGGGCCTTCATAGGAAAAACAAAAGGCCTGCCACCTGCCCTGGCTGGAGTTTCTCAATGGTTACAGCATCTGCTGGTGCACTGAAGGGTCGTGGGTTCAATTCCCAGTCAAGGGCACGTACCTGGGTTGCAGGCTATATCCCAGGCCCCACTTGGGGCACATGCAGGAGGCAACCAATTGATGTGTCTCTCTCATCTGTCTCTTACCCCTTCTCTCTCTCTCTCTCTCTCTCTCTCTCTCTCTCTCGTTCTCTCCCTCCCTTCCACTCCCTCTAAAAATCAATGGTGGAAAATATCTTCCCGTGGGGATTACCAACAATGAAAAAAAGATCTGCCACATGATAAACTAGTACAAAAAGAGGCAGGCGGGAGGTAACTTACTAGGTATCACTTACATCATGAGCCCAGCTGACGCAGCTGTTCTGTCCGCAGCTCTTGCGGAGACTGTGGAATAGGTGCCCGAGCATTTAATTCTGTAACCCCCCACCCCCGCTGCCCCTTCCTCCTCGCAGGCTCAGCTCTGGGATGAAAGCAGGAATTGAAAGAAAGTATAAGGGACCCTGAAGGAGCACTCTACTTCCCCCTCGCCAAAGGGGCACAGGAATAATCCCTGCCGGTTTTCCTGAGTCCAGGAGCCTCTGGAAATGCACTTTTTAAATGTAAATCATCGCTTCGTTTGTGTTATCAGCGGGCCTCTCGGTGCAGAGCCGGCTGTCCAGTAGAATATAATGCGAACCACATGTGAAATGTTAAACCTGCTAGGAGCTTTCTTTTAAAAGAGTAAAAAGAAACATGTGAAATTAATTTTAGTAATATAGCCTATTAACCCAATATAGCTAAAGTATCGCTTTAACGTGTAATCAATACAAAAAATATGAATTCAATATTTTACATTCCTTTTCATCCTAAGTCTTTGAAACATGCTGTGTGTTTTGCACGTATGGTCCAGACCAGCGTGTTCCGTGTGCTCTGCAGTCACGTGTTGCTAGCGGTTATCATGTTGGAGAGCACAGGTCAAGAGAGAACCAGTGAGAGGCCTCCAGCTCCTTCCCCTTTCTTTAAACAATTCTCAGTTCAAGATTTAAAGGTGCTGAATGGCTACCACATACACATGGCACAAAAGGTCAGCAAAGTGGAAAGTCAATCTCACCCCCTCCTCTCTCTCCCAAAAACTGAGTGTCCATCTCAGAGGCTGCCACTTAGTCTCAGGTTTTTGTCTCCCTCCAGAGATATTAAAGCACACACACACAGACACACACACATATTCACACACCCACACACACGCTCACACACATTCACACTCACACACATTCACATACACACACATACATACACTCACACACTCACACATTCACACTCACACACATTCACACTCATACATTCACATAAACACACATACATACACTCACACACACACACATTCACATACTCACACACTCACATACATACACACACACTCACACACATTCACACTCACACACATTCACACTCATACAATTCACATAAACACACATACATACACTCACACACTCACACACATTCACACTCACATACATTCACATACTCATACATACACACACTCACACACACACACATTCACACTCATACACATTCACATAAACACACATACATACACTCACACACACACATTCACATACTCACACTCACATACATACACACACTCACTCACACACACATTCACACTCACACACATTCACATACTCACACACTCACATACATACACACACTCACATACACTCATACACACACTCACGCTCTCACACACACATTCACATACACACACATACACACTCACACATATACACACACAATCATACACACACTCACACATTCACATACTCACACACTCACATTCATACACACACTCACGCTCTCACACATATACACAATCACACACACACATGGACACACACACATTCACACACTCACACACAAGGGCAGTTGACCCTTGAACAATGCAGGGATTAGGGGTACTGTCACCCCTCCCTGCACAGTTGAAAATTTGAGTAAAACTTTAGACTCCCGGGGGTAACAGATCAGCCAAGGGACTTTGGTGCATGCATTTAAGCATAACTAATGGACACAAAACACTGGGGGGTAGGGAAGGCTGGGGGAAAGGCAGGGGGAAAAAGAGATATATGTACCAATCTTTGTAAAACTGTATGTAATAATAAAAAATAAATAAATAAATAAATAAATAAATAAATAAAAGGAAAAACAAAACAAAAAAAACTTTAGACTCCCTAAGAACTTAGCCACTGCTCTGGCCAGGTAGCTCAGCTGGCTAAAGAGTCGTCCTGATAAGCCAAGGCTGAAGGTTCCAGCCGCAGTGAGGGTCCATACAGGAAGCTATCAATGAATGCGTAAGTGGAACAACAAAAGCGACCTCTCTCTTTCTTCCCTCTCCCTCCCTCCCCCTTCTCCCCTTCCCTCCATTCTCTTTCTCTCTAGAGTCAATTAAAACACACACACACTGAACTAATAGCTTGCTGTTGACTGGAAACCTAACTGATAGCGTAGTTAACGCCTATTTGGGCGCTGTAGGTGTTGTATACTCTATCCTCACCGTGCTAGCTAGGGAAAAGGAACTGTCATGAAGGTAATCGTAAGCAGGAGAACACACATTTACGGCACTGCGCACGTTTATTGAAAAAGTCCGTATAGGTGGACCTGCTCTGTTCAAGCCTGTGTTGCTCGAGCGCCCACTGTATACACGAACATACCTGAAGATACACACATGCATATACATACAGTTGTCACTCTTTTCTACACTTCGAACGTGCTGTGTGTTTTTCCCCCTTAATACTAACTCTGTTATTTACTTGTTGCCTCAGTTTCCTCAGCCATGAAGTGGAGGTGACAACACCTCAGGAGCTAGTCCAGAGGGCTGTTGAGAGGATGCAGGGGACAGAGAAGCACCAGGGCTGAGGGCAGAGCCTGGCAGGGCCGTGAATACCAGGCTTTTAGTCCGCTGCGTGACTGGCAATGGCTGAAACAGTCCCTGCAATGGACGCTGAGTTCCCTTTCCTCCCCGACCTCCCGCTTTGCGCGGAGGATGGCTGGCTGTGCGCGGGTATCATTAGGTCCCCGTGTAAGTCCTCAGGAGGATGAATCCCAGCATTGGAATGGCTGGGCCTGCAGCCCCGTGCCTGTTCCCTGTGGGTGTCCAGGCCAGGTTCTCTGCGGGGTCGGAGGGTGCCTGTTCCCCATGCGCCTCCCTCACGCAGGACGCATCCGCACCCGCACTGTTTCCCTCTGCTGGTGGGCCGGGGCAGAATGCTGCACGGGAGGCCCCCCGTGACTTTCTATTGTGGTGGGCGGGGCATCTGTTCATATGTCCGCAGGCCACGCCCATGTCCTTTTCTGGGAAACTTGGTTCATTTTTCTATTAGATTATTGGAGTTGGCCTTTTTGTTGTTGCTGTTAACCCTCAACTGAGGATATTTTTGCCATTGATGTTTAGAGACAGTGGAAAAGAGGGGTAAGGGGGCAGGAGGAAGAGCAGGAGGGAGGGAGAGGGAGAGGGAGAGAGAGGGAAAGAGAGAGAGAAGCATTGATGTGAGAGAGAAACATTGATTGGCTGCCTCCTGCATGCACACCCGACTGGGTACTAAACCTACAACCTGGGTATGTGCTCTGACAGGGAATTGAACCGCGACCTCTTGGTGCACAGGGTGACACTCAACCAACTGAGCCACACCAGTCAGGGCTCAAATCTATTTTTGAAAAAGAAAACCAGTGCCAAGTAGCTACAGAAATAAGAACATCACTCTCCCAACATTTCATTTTTCAAATTATTGAAAGTATTCCACTTATTCCATCATTAAAATGATCCAAGTATTAAAATTTGTTATTATTAAATCATTAAAATTAACTATTAAAACTATTGGGTTTTTATAATGAAATTATTTAAATGTAAGCACCCGAAAGAGGACTACTTTCAATAGTTTGTTAAATACCTTTAAAGGTTTTACCTATTATTATCCTATATAATAAAAGGCTAATATGCATATTGTCCCCTTGACCAGGAGTTCAACCGGGAGTTCGACCAAGGGGCGGGGCCAGTTGGCCAACAGCTGGCAGCCCCTTCCCCTGGCCAGTCTAGCCGATTGGCCCAATCGAGGTGGGCGGACTGGACCCCACCCATGCACGAATTCATGCACTGGGCCTCTAGTACTAACACATGAAAATGAGTAGAGGACTGTGTGTGTCCACATAGGAAAGACAGACAGCATATGGTTTGGTGGGTTGTTAGCAAAAATCAGATCTTACATTTTGTTTTTAACTTGCAATTCTTTTACTTCAGTCATTTAGTCAACAAATACTTATTTAGCACCTACTCTGAGCCAGGCACCATGTTTTCTGGTTCCAGTGTGTGTCTATTTTTGGCTTTGTTTTTTAGCAGGAAAGTCTGGGGAACAATGAGATGGAGAATCCTGGGTTTGGAATAAATTTCCAGATTTCCTCACCCAGTCTCCCAACAGAGCCTCCAACGCATCCAAGTGGGTCTAAGACCTCCCCTGATTTAAAGGTCTCCCATGAGATAGGCCTCCCTCAGCCTTAGCACCTCTCCTCCCTCGTGTTGGCTCTGCTCCATGCTCCTTGGAGGAAACGGTCTAACGCAGTGGTTCTCAGCCTTCTGGCCCTTTAAAACAGTTCCTCATGTGGCGACCCAACCATAAAATTATTTTCGTTGCTGCTTCATAGCTGTAATGTTGCTACTGTTATGAATCATAATGTAAACATCGGATATGCAGGATGGTCTTAGGCGACCCCTGTGAAAGGGTTGTTTGACCGCCAAAGGGGTCGCGACCCCTAGGTTGAGAACCGCTGTGCTAACAGATCGTAAATGAAGCGGTGAAGTGCTGAGGGCATGAACCTGTGTGGAGGGAATAAAACATGGTGATAGATTAAATGTAGGAGACGTGTGAGGATCAAAGAGTCAGGCTCCAACTGTAGTTGAATCTGCTTCTCCAGCGTGTGGCATTGCTATAGGAGACATTCAGCACCTTCATTTCTCAGAGGGGTTAGTTCTGAAAGCCCGAGCCGGGGGGTAAATCAAGTTTCATCAAAGATTACCCCTGACTGTCCCTCCTGTTATCACAGTGGAGCAGGCAGGGACCAGCCAGCACTCAGGACCAGGAAGTGATGGGTCCTCTCTTCCCTGAAACAGAGTACACGGCTGCCCACGTAAATTATATCCGTATTCGGTTTCCCTGTTGTCCCCACACACTGGGTGGAATTCGGGTAGGTTAAATGGACCGACAGGTGATGGCACTTTGATAGAAAGACCTGTATGCTTTTTCTGCTGATTCAGCATTTAGTTCATGTAAAGCATCTAGCTCTGGGCCTGGCAGACAGCACGCCTCCCACACGTTAGCTATCATCACTACCACAACTCCTTCTCCGCCAAAAAAAAGTTCTTTCTTTTGAGAGATGCCTAAGCCTGGTTTCAGGTTTCGTCCTGTCTGTCACCCGAACGCACTTCCAGCAAAATTGCAGGCGTATCATCTTATCTTCGTTCTGTGAGTGAGCGGTTTCGTGGCGCAGTTCTGGGATGAATAAATGATCGAGAGACACTTACTGAATGAATTACAGAATCTGTGGTTCAAAGGCGATAAAGGCAAAACAAAGGAGGAAGAGGATCTGTAATCAGCCCTTGCCTATTACTGTCACAAGTTTGTTGTTGTTGTTAATCCTCATCAGAGTCTATTTTTCCATTGATTTTTAGAGAGGGTGGAAGGGAGCGGGAGAGATGGAGAGAGAGAAACATTATGTGTTTGGTTGGTTGCCTCCTACACATGCCCTTGATGGGAATCCAACCTGGAACCCTTCAGTCCGCAGGTCGACACTCTACCCACAGAGCCTACCACTGGCTAGGACATACTGTCATGATTAAAAAAAAAAAAAAAGTTGGATGATTAATAAATGCTTTAGCTTTTCCATACATTCTTTCATTCATTCTATAAATATTTCCTAACTTCTTACCCTGGGCCAGGCTCTGAGCTAAGTCTGGAGATATAGTGATGAACAAGACAACAGGAGGAGCCTTCTAGAACTGGGCTGGGGAGGGTAGCAGGGAGAGGCAACGAGTACAGTCAAGCAGTCGAGAAGCTGCTTTCAGACTGCAATGCTTCCTGAGGCAAATAAACCGAGAGATGGGGCCGAGAGTGACTGGAGAGGAAACCAGTGCCTGTAGGGATTCAGGAACGGCCCCTCGGGGAGAGAAAAGTGAGCTGAGATCCGGGTGATAGATTGTGTCCCTACCCAATAATAGTAAAAACAATGTTTAAAAGACTGGTGTACTCTCCAGTTAGCCACTTCATTTTCATTTCCCCTTTCAAGAAAAGGCATGGCAAAGCATTTAGAAGTACCAGGTTCTAGAAGGAATGTGGACAGAAGGGGACCCTTAGAAATAGCTAATTAGGAAGGGGGAATCGAGGCAGCCCTTTGAGAAAATGATGTGGGACATCTGGTTAAAGCTGAACCTACAACCCAACCGTTCTACGTCTTGTTAGAGTCTTTAGGTTTCCTCTTAGGAAGTGAGGGGCATTTCTTTCAAATTCTAAAGTTGAAATAGAAAACAAAAGTAACTAATTCACAACAAATAGCGATGGGATATCCATCTGTGCGGGCCAGGCACTATGCAAGGCTCGAGACAGCGGTTCTCAGCCTCGGCTGCACATTAGAATCACCTGGGAATCTTTTTAAAATCCTGACTTCTGGGCCTCGTCCTCCGGAAATTCTGTGTCTTTCTTACTAATGCTGTGGCCCCCACCCCATAACAAAGAAACAGAATTTCCGGAGGATGAGGCCCAGAAATCAGGATTTTAGAAAGATTCCCAGGTGATTCTAGTGTGCAGCCAAGGTTGAGAACCGCTGCTCTAAGAACATCATGGTGAAGCAAGTCCTACAGCACCCTGAGGGCGGACCCACACAAAACACAAAGGCTCCCACCCGTGCTGTATCCTCACGAAGTGTGCACCCAGTTTGTGATCCTGGTTTTATGCTAGAGGAGACTGAGTCTCAGAGAAATGGTCATTCGCCCAAGGTGAGCCAGCTGTTACGGCGGAGGACATTCTAGCCCAATTCTTCACCCGTGGCCGCCCCTTGGGGCAGCACTGACCATTGACTGTGCTGGGCGCCCATTGCCTGGCTCAAGAGAGTTGCAGGGTTTGGGGGTGAGAGCGGGGAGTAGACCCGACGACGAGAGAGCTATCCAGACAAACCTGCACGAACGATCAGGGGCGGAGGTGGGTTTCAGAATCACCTACTCAGGATGGGGGGTAGACTCGGTGACGCTGGGCATCGTTAGCAGGGAGACAGCTGAAAAAGCACCGGCCTGGGTGCTTCCGCCTGCTTTTCTGCCTTCATCCTCTGCGGACTTGCAACCAGGCCGGCTCCAGAGTGTTTTCAACCACTGAGACAGGAAATGAGACAAACTCTGGCGAATGCCTTCCATAAGGGGGCAGAGGCGTGAAGCCGGGAAGCCAGGCAGGAGAGGATCCGAACCAGGCGCCCCAGGCTGACTTTTAGGCTCCGCTGGTGAGGACACCTGGTTGGGAGGGAGCCGCCCCTGGGATGGGGAAGGGGCCCAGGGGCCAGGGGCCAGGCCTCTTGCTTCTGCGACAGAGCGGCCCTCGTGAAGTCACGCCACCAAATTTGTCTTTCGATCTATTTTTTTTTCTAACAGGAAAGTTTTTCAAACATCCAAAAAAAGTAGAAAAAACTAATACAATGAGCATCCCATAAGAAACTGTATCAACATTTCCTATTAGCTTAAGACATTTCTGTGTTTTTTTTTTTCATTTCATTTCATTTCAAGTTACATTCTTTTATTTCCATCTTTCTTTGCATTTACCCTGTTTTTCATTTTACTGAAATTTTTAAGTTAAACAGAAGCTTATTTATTTTCAATACTTCTCTCCTAGATACATTTAAGCTCTATACTTATTCCTTTTATCACTTCAGGTGCAGCCCCCATTTTTTTTTTTTTTTAAAAAAGGCCATCTCCGTTTGTATACATGCATGCATAATTATGTAATTTTCATAAACGCATAAACATCAACATACATGATTGTTAAAAGTTTCTTCTTTTTCTTGATTTCTGCCAACTTCTCTCCTCTCCCCTATAATACTAGTACTCCTGCCTCCCCTAGAACCCTGTCTTTGTGGTGAAGTTCATGTCATTCCTTATTTTCCTCCAGGCTCAAGTAATCCTGGGCAAGAATAGTTGACCACAGTTTGTTTTACCAAAATGGGCTCATATTTTACATGCCGGTGCCTTTTACTCTTGTTGCTCAACAGTACTTTCTGGCAGTGCCTTCAATACAGTCCTTACGGTTTCATTTCATTTTGCTTAATGCCTGTATAATGTCCCACGGTGTGACTGTGACAACACTTACTCCTTTGGTTTCCAGTTGTTTGTAGGAGCAGAAGCCACTGTGACAGGTGTGCTGGGAGCCTTGGTGAGCCAGGTGGACTCTGAGCTGCCGTCCAGCACCTGCGCAAAGCCAGGGGCAGGTTAGAGAAGGACCAGGCACCCTCCTGACTGAGTCTTTTATAATCAAACTAGGGGCCCGGTGCACAAAAGTCATGCAAGGGTCTTGACCCTTGAAGCTGTGGAGGCTGCCCTTGGCCCTCAGCCCTGGCTTGGTCCAGAAGGTTGTCCAGAAGGATGTCTGGAAGGACGTCCAAAAGGTCGTTTGGCTGTCCAGTCTAATTAGCATATTATGCTTTTATTATAATCAAATCATTCATTCACACGTGCAGCCACCCAGCACAAACTACCTGAGTACCTGCCATGCAGGCGCTGACCTGGGCTCAGTGACTTGATCTCAAGAGTGGAGAAGGCTCCAGGCCTTAGAGGGCTGGTGTCCTGGTGGGGAGAAGCCGATGCTAAGCAGACAAGGAAATGGTGTCATCCCCCTGTGTGGACGGGGCTGGGAGTCACTGCATGCCCGAGAAAGTCTCTGCATAGGTGACTTTCACACTGAGCTGTGCCCTGGTCAGTAATCAGATGATTCTCACGACGTAACTTGTGTATTTCATCATGCCCGTGGTTCTCTCTGACCTCTGAGACTCAATTGGGGGCACGTTTGCAACCAGTGTAGGTTCTAGACCGTCAGAGTCTGGTCCTGTAAGTCGGAAGCAAAGCCAGAGGAACCCCCAGGTTTGGCAATGACTTTACTAGAGAATTGTCAGGAAGCAGGGCTGAGAAGACTAGGGGGGAAGGTAAGCGGGGATTTGAATGGGAAAGTTTGACTCAGAGGACTTCCTCCAGAAAGTTATGTCTGTCAAAATCTTAAGCTGCAAAGAGAGAAATCCCACAGGAAGCCTCACCCCGACCCCCAGGAAGCATCTAGGACTATGTCTAGGGCTCGAATCATTTGATGTGCAGCTAATGTGTAAAAACAGTAGGGGGTTGCCCGGAAACCCAGCGGAAAGAAAAATCCAGAATTGCAAATGTAAAACTCCCACCTGTGATAGAAATTATGCTAATGGCCCTGAGAGCTGAAAACAGGAGAAATAACTGAGAAGTGCAGCTCCAGAGGAGAGCTACGCCTACCTCAGAGATGTCTCAGGATTAAAACGCAGACCCTTGTGAGGCCAAGCACCGAGCAGCCCTGCGCGCCCCCCCACCCACCCTAAGCAGTTCCTCCTGCACGTTTCTGTGTGCCCGGGAAAGCCGGGTGCTGACTGTGTGCATGGTCTGGGCACTCAGCCAGTGGCTCACCCGGTGGCATACTGTCCATCTACGCTGACAATTCGGAAAAAGCAGCAGAGCCCTTCGGACCTTTTCGATTTCTTTTGCTTTTGCATCTGCTCCCCAGCCTGCACATGTGCTGTGATCGCTGCTCAACTGTGAAGAAGGTCCTGGCGCCGAGCAGGGGTTTGATCAACAGGTTCTCGCCGCCTTCGTTTGCCAGCTTTGCTCCTGACCAGGGGACATGATTTAAATTCACTTTCTTTTGAAAGCACTTGCCTGATATCCCCATCCCTGGGCTTGAGCTCATGCTTTCTGGACATTGCTCTCTCGTCCGTTTTAGGATGGCCCGGAACAAAACCTTAACTGCTGTGTCGTGAAAAATACCCCAAAATGCTGCTCGTCTTGTCCTGTTCATACAAACGTGAGGAGGTGGGGGAGTCATTTCACTTAACTGTGCTTGTTTTAAAAGCATGTGTGCATCGTTAATATGCGTGTATATTATTATGTATTAAAGACATACATAAGTATGTATTAAATATGTAAATATGTATATATGACACATATATGAACAAAGGGCTTGCTTCAAGTGGTGCCTTTGGATAATATGAAATATTTGCTTGAGTGTTGGCCCCGGCATCCTTCCAAAGACCAATGTCTGTAGCCCCACGTGAAACGCGTGTTGCCTGTTCATGCCGGTTAAGGGAGTGCCGCAGGCGCTTTAGGAAGAGGTGTGGAAGGCGGAGTTTACAGAGAGAATGAAGCACCTCTGTCCAGCCAGTGGCTCCTAAGTTCCAGCTGCAGCGCTGAGCTTGCTCCCCAGCCCTTCCCTGTGACCTGCAATAACCATTCCAAACCGCAGCCCACACCTCTGTTTACCATTCCCGCTGCCATTCGACCTGTTCCCCTTCAAAGCTCCACGCAGACGACTCTTAGAAAACCCCAAAATGTCTCTGCGGGAAGGGGGGGTGGAGAGTGGAGAGAGGAACAGAGAATTTAGAAAAGCAGCTACAAAAGAAAGCGCATGATTTTTGTTTTATAATTGATCCTCGCCCCCATCCCCCACCCCAGAGCTTTTCCCTAATCCCGCCTTCCCCAGGCGCTCCACACTTGGTACCTGGGATGGAAAGGGAGGGATGACAGGCCTCCGTGAAAATGTTCGGGATCAGATGTATACCCTTCCAGCTGGCTGCGAGGGGGAGCGTGGTGTCAGCCGTCCCTGGGCAGGCTTTCGTCCGGGGCGGGCGGGCTGGCTGGCGTCATGATAATACAATTTTGTATGTTAAACAACAGATGTCAAACAGAAGAAAGAGACGGGCCTTTGCTTTTCTTCTCCCATGGACCTTGCTCCCCCAAAGCAGCCATTTTTTTCAGTTGCCATGACAGTGGTAATAGGAGTTTATCATTTTCCCATGCCGGCTGCATGCTAATGCAGGACCAATCCCCCAACGTTATCTGGTTGGGGAGGAAAAGGGTTCTCGCCACACTCTGCAGTGAGGCTGGGGCCGCAGAGCCTGCTTTCACCCCCGGCTCCGTCCCCTGCCCTCAGCCCCCAGAGAAGGGGGTAAGTTACATGAAGCAGCAGCTCTTATCTGCTTGTCTATTAACGCATAGGTTGTTGTCTGCACAAACCCACAGAGCTGGGTAGCCATGGCGGTTTTTGAAAAGAAATTCTAAAGAACCAGGACCATCTAGACAGTAACCATATATAATACCTATAAATCATATCTGTATATTAAATGTGGAGCAAATTTTGCACTTTCACACTGAACACTACCTTTGAAAACATCCAACCTGTTTGCACATTGAGTAGGGGAAGAAAGGGTTTTTTTGTTTGTTTGTTTTTTGGAGAATTACTAAAACAAAGCAAAATCATAATAACTTGATAAGAAGAGCACCATTTTTCAATCAACAAAGGGGACGTAGACATTTTTAAAAATCATCTTCGGAAGGACTCCTTATGACGAAGGAAATTTATTTGTAAAAAATGGACCTGATGGGGAAATGGGCAGGCTGCTAAACGCGGGTGGTGGGGACCCGGGTGTTGAGAACGTTATTCTTGGCACTTTCCTGTATGTTTGAAATACTTTATAATCCCAAGGAAATGTATGAACCAAAAGCCTTTCGGTTTGGCCTTTAATGAACGGTGTTCAAGTCACAGCTAAACGAGGACAAAGGGGCAGGAAGCAGCGATGGAACAGAGCAGATGCAGAATTAAACCCAAAATGATTTATACACTTTTACACTTACGTTTATTTCCCTTTTAATTTCTACCAGAACCAGCTGGTGGTTGCCAGTTGATGTTTGCTTATTTATTTTTCTCCCTAATCCCTTAAAAAAAAAAGTATTGCATCAAGGGAGTATCAAAATGATTGCTTCATTGTTGATAGAATTTATTCTCCAGGATTGAAAATCCAGTTGCTTTTATATGCATTGTCCTCCTTGCTTTTTTTCCCCTGGCATCTGGCCCACTTTATTCCTTTTTTGTTATTTTGAGTTGTTCTTTCATCATTATCTGCAGGAAGCAGCATTAGCATGCAGCAGATAAGACCAGGACCCAGATGTGCATATCAAAGGATGAACAGCTACTTAATAAGAAAAACTTTTCTCCTTAAGCCCAGCTTCTGTTCAAAGGCATAATAAAGCCTATGGCATTAGTGACAAACTGGTAATTCAATGCCTTGTCACAGTCGCACATTGGAGTGGGAGGAGGGGGAGAAAAAGACAGGTCAAAGAAATTGGTAAGGTCCACACACACTTTAGAAAGCTGAAAAGACAGAACTGGCATAAGAGTTCATCTTCTCCAGACCTATGCATTTATATCCCGCTGTGTTTAGCCACTGTTTTTGGGAGGGGTGGGGGGGAGGGGCAGCGAGGGAGGGAGAGGATGAAAGAGCCACAAATCGGCTGGCTGGCTGGTTGGCTGTTACAATGAAGGATGAAATTAGAATCACAAAATTATGTTTTAGAAGAGTGACAGAGGTTTATATGGACAGCATCTGATTGCAGCACCACGGGTCCAAGCTGCTTCTGCGTTGGAAAATATATGGAGGAAACCCCCAGGCGAGCATATATGTGCAGGAGCCCTGCATGCTAATGGTCCGCAGTGTAAACCTGAAGGGCCTTACACGGTTGCTCTGCTTCTCGTGTAAGTCACTCCTCCCACCCTCCTGTGGGAGTCTCTCCATAGCTCTTCTAGAATTTACACAGAGCTACACACTCTCATGCACAGAGACCCAGATCTACAGACCTGTATCTAGTGTTTTATTTTTGTAAAGATTTCTTATTGATTTTTTTTTTTTTCTAGAGAGAGAGGAAGAGTGAGAGAAAGAAACATTGATGTGAGAGCAAAACACTGATTGGCTACCTTCTGCATGACCCCTACCAGAGAATGAGCCCACAACCCCGGGCATGTGTCCCGACCAGGAATCGAATTGGCAACCTTTCCGTACGTGGGAAGGTGCCCAGCCAACTGAGCCACACTGGCCAGCACTGGTGTTGTTTTTAAAATGAATGATCCATGCCATGGTGTGCTTCCTGTGTCTTCCTTACAATCAGATTTGCCAACCTTTCTAACTTGGCACAATGAGTGGCTCATTCTTTCTCATTTGTAGGAAATGGGTCTCTGTGGTCCATCTCCAGCATGGTCAGCTTTTGGAGGAATTTACTGGATTTCCCCCAGGGACACAGAGTGTAGGGAGGAGGGAAGAGGTACAAGGAACTGTGCACGTGGGCCAGCATCATGGTGGAAACCCCCTGAGGCGCCTGCTAGATAGGGGAGGTGGAGACAGCTAGACAGGCCTCAGCCCAATTTCTTTCTTTATTTTTATTTTTAATATATTTTATTGATTTTTTTTAAAGAGAGGAAGAGAGAGGGATAGAGAGTTAGAAACATCAATCAGCTGCCTCCTGTACACCCCCCACTGGGGATGAGCCCGAAACCAAGGTACATGCCCCTGACCAGAATTGAACCTGGAACCCTTGAGTCTGTAAGTCGATGCTCTATTCACTGAGCCAAACCAGCCAGAGCAGCCCAATTTTTCTAAATGGCCCACTGAGAGATAGCAAGACCTAGGCCACATATGAGAAAACAAGTGACCCCATAGTACTCAGCCAATGAGGAGCCAGAAGAGGAACTAAATAAAGAGGCTATGCTCACTGCACCAGATGTGCCTGTACAATGCAAGGGATGCCCACTCTCGAGAGGGCATTAAAAGTCTCATTTTCGCAATACTTCTGTCTCTGTGTCCATCATCTGAATTCGGACAGATGAGCCATTTCTCACACATTTGCTAATACACATAGTGGCCCATCACTTGGATGTTCCTTGATTTTCATATCCACTTCCCTATTGGTGACCATGTAAGTTTCTTCCCATTTTTCCCTAATGGTAAATGATACAATAAATACCATCATGTGTATATATTTTTTTGCCCATCCTCTGCTCTTTTTGAGCAGTTCTCTTTCTCTATCCCTCTCTTTTTTTAAATTTCATTTCCTCTGTTGTAAAAAAAAAAAAAAAAAAAAGTTATTTTCTTACCTGGGAAATGTTATACATCTATATGCTTAAGTACCAGTGCTGACCAACAGACCCTGAGCAACGGATGAATGGATTATTGTGACACAACGTTTGCTGTAAAAGAGAGGGCTAAGGGACTGCCTGGCTAAAGGAATCAGACAGCCACAATTGCTTGCCTCATTAGGCTTTTATTATTGCAGCAGTTTGAGATAAAGTTTATCTTTTAGATACAATCAGTAGGGTAAGTAATATTGGGAGGACACATGTGTTAATAGTGTCTTTTAAGGAAGGACACCCAAAAATTAAGCATAAGGATTCCAGCAAACACCTGGGGGTCTGCATGTGCACAGACTTATTTGGAAAGGTCAAGGAATAATTAGGGGCACTGCCTTCGGCACTCCCCTAAGTCAAAATTCCAATAAACAGGATGGGTGGCCTTCCGCACACTTCCCTTTTCTAGGAATGTCCTCCTTACAAGCTTTCCAACCAAGACTCGTGTGCTCTCCAACACTTAAGTCTAAAATATATTAAGAGTCAGTCTCTCACTTTGCAGAAAACTGAGATATATAAATCAATTCTGAGAGTGCTTAGGTTCCCTTTTGTTTTTGGGTTTTTAAGTTCCACAGCTGACTGGAAAATGGCCTTGACTCTAGTCATTTTTATACATGCCTCTTAATGAAAGTCAGCTGAGTCTTACATCTGTCTATGAGACTATTATCTCTCTATATAAAAGCCTAATATGCAAATTGTCCCCACGGGAGTTCAACCAGGAGACCAATCACTTGCTATGATGTGTGCTGACCACGGGAGAGTGGCATGGAACAAAGGAAGGACCCAGCCAGTGGCTGGCAGCCAGAAGGAAGGCCCTAGCCAGCAGCTGGAAGGCCTTGATTGGCCCTGATCATTGGCCAGACCTAGGGATGCTACCCATGCACGAATTTCATGCACCAGACTTCTAGTTAGAGTTTAAAAAGGTATTACTTGACTCCCTATTTGGTAAATAAACATTGAGGTAAGGAAACTTTGCCTAGGGTAGAGATTTGCTAAATTAATTTTATTGTAAAAATTATGGTGGTCTAATTCCTATCAACATCTATGTAAGGATCTACACTGTGACATTATTTGTAATAGTAGGTTGAATAGAAATGCGTAAGTATCAATTAAAGTGTGCAACATGCAAATAATAAAGCACCATCAATGAATGAGATGTTCCAAAGGAGAAGCGTCTGCTGTTTGCTTTAGAAAGACAAACTGTCAACCCATGTGTGCTATGTGATCCGCCTGTGGATGATTAGAGGGTGGGCAGACAGACTTGTTAATAAGAGTCATCACCAAAGTATGGAATGGGTGAGGAGGAAGAGGAGAGAGGTTAAATACTTCCATTTGTTCATACTAATTAAATTGCATGCTGTGGGCGCGTTATTTTCTCATTACAAAAATCATTATTGTCAGTTGTCTCAAAGACTGGTGTATTGGCAGTTAAAACATTTAACTGGCTCATTTTTTTCAAAGAGTATGCATGAAAGGGTATAAAATTGTTTTATATCCCTTACATTTAACTTTTCATGTATATATGTCCACATAGTTCAAAAGTCCAAAACTACATACCCATATTCCTAGAAAACTGCATGCCCATATTCCTAGCTATATTTCAAGTATGCTATATTCAAAGAAATATGCATGTGAATATACACAGATATAATAAATGTAAAATTACAAAAAAATATTAAAAAATTGTTTTACCCCACAAATGGTAGCCTAATATTCAAACTGTTCTGGGTTTTTCCCCACTTAACTGTGTATAAAGAATTATTGCCCTAGGAGAACATATTTGCCAATGTTATCACCAATAAAGGTTTAATCTCCAACATTTATAGGGAACTCATACAACTTAACAAAAGGAAGATAAATAATCCAATCAAAAAATGGGCAAAGGACCTAAATAGACACTTTTCAAAAGAGGACATGCAGAAAGCCAAGAGACATATGAAAACATGCTCAAAGTCACTAATCATCCAAGAGATGCAAATCAAAACAACAATGAGGTACCATCTCACACCTGTCACAATGGCTATCATCAACAAAGGATAAGTGCTGGAGAGGATGCGGAGAAAAAGGAACCCTTATGCACTGCTGGTGGGAATGCAGACTGGTGCAGCCTCTATAGAAGACAGTATGGCATTTCCTCAAAAATTTAAAATGGAACTCCCATTTGACCCAGTAATCCCACTTCTAGGAATATATCCCAAGGAACCAGAAACACCAATCAGAAAGGATATATGCACCCCTATGTTCACAGTAGCACAATTCACCATAGCTAAGATTTGGAAACAGCCTAAGTGCCCATCAACAGATGACTGGATTAGAAAACTGTGGTACATCTACACAATGGAATACTATGCTGCTATAAAAAAGAAGGAATGGATGGAATTAGAAAGCATTATGCTAAGTGAAATAAGCCAGTCAATGAAAGAAAAATACCACATGTCCTCACTCATTTATGGACAATAAAGACCATTATAAACTGATGAACATAAATAGATACAAAAGCAGAGCAGCATCAAACAGACTGTCAAACTACAACAGGAAGGCCAGGAAGGCTTGGGGGATGGGGGGTAAGAGATCAACCAAAGAACTTTTATGCATCCATATAAGCATAACCAATGGACACAAAACACTGGGGGGTAGGGGAGGCCGGGGGAAGGGCAGGGGAAAAAAAAGGAGACATATGTACTACTCTTTGTAATATTTTAAGTGATAAAAAAAGGTGCAAATTGATACGTACAAAAGA
>PVJC01023207.1:0-26601 GCA_004026665.1 Murina feae
GGGCTGGGGCACCGGGGCGCGTGGGTGTGGGTGGAGACTGAGAGCTGGGTCATGTTTGCCCTGGAAAGCCACAAGGGTTTGGGTATAAAACGTGCAGGGCTATTCCAGTCTGGTGGTTATTGTGCATCCAGAGGACGGGGCCGTGTCTCCTGCGCACACCCAGTGCTCTGTCCAGCCCAGGCTGAGAAATGACTCTCTCCTTGGGCAGCTTGGGCCTAAAGAAATGTAACTGAACACAGAAAGCAGAGGAGGCTGTATTTGGCCTGCAGTGCCCACGGAGTTTTGGAGAAAGTCCACTAGTTGGGACCAGCTTTCGTGCTCTCTGCTGGCATCTGTTGAGAATTACTATCATCGGTGGTTTGGCTCCTTCGGGGCGATTCTGAAAGGAGGTGGTGCCTGGTGCCAGGGATTTTGCTACAGATGTTTTTCCTGACTTTGTGTTCACTCTGTAAGGAAACACAAAGAGGGAAATGGACTTCCCGCTTAACCTGAAGTCGTGCCCTGTGATAAGCAGTTTCACTTCCGGCGTGGATAAAACCTGCAGGCCTGACGGACGGTTGGGGAACATCTCGGTGAAACCCACCACCCTCCTGATTTACTGGGGAGCCAGCTCTTCCTCCATATGACTTGTGTTTTATACTCAAGTATTTTCCAAGAGTCTTAGCAACAGCCTTGGTTTTAGCCTGCAGATATCTATTCAGACACACACACACACACACACCACCTCCTGTGCCTTCTGATGGAGCAAAAGCTGTTTGATCTAAATATAAGTCAAGTTTTGCAAGTTCACAGAGCCTGGGGATATATGGGCATCTTATTTGAGAGCTTACGACCAACTGACCGACCGGGAAGGTTAAAGTGATACCCCAGCATGAAATCCAGTGCCACAGGCCGACTGAAATAGTGATTGGCAGCCCCGGCCTCAGGCAGTGGCTTGGAGGGGCCAGTGTCTTCATCCTCATCCAGGACGTCTTTCCTAAAATCCAAGCTGGACAAAGTTCCCAAAGTCCAAATGCTGTGCCAGCTCTTCTGTTCCACCTCCTGCTTCCCATCATTCATTGCTCCCTCGTTTCACAAAGGAAAAAAGGCCCCCTCTGACTTATCTCGAGTCATTGTGGAGGCCTCAGTTCTCCAATGCTTTGGTCTAAAGGTCACTGTCAAATTCGTCTTAAAAATGATTAAGAACCCAAGAGCTCTACCTCCTGATAGGAACTGGATTTGAAATTAAAACGGAAAACTTCTGTAACAAGAATACCCAAGCACATAGGCCAGCAGCGAATAGAGCTAACCATCTCACACAGCGTACAGTCCCTGGAAAATTACATTAGAGTTTTCCTTTAGCATGTCAGGCTATTATTTTTCAGGGTGGCTGAAATTCCATCCTTCGCAGCCGTTTAAATTAGGAACAGTCTAAGATGCAAACCTCAAAATGTGTGAGAGACTACATGTGTTTTTCAAAATTATTTGGGGGGAAATCAAGCAGAAGGTACAAAGACCCCAGAGGCAGGGCCTCCACAGGTGCCTTTTCATAGCGGTAGCTGCCAGGTTTCAAAGAAACACTTCTCTCCAGGGCAATAAATATTTCCTCAACCACCACACAAGCCGTTGGTGGTCTCATCCCTCACTTGAGAGGAGGTGGCAAGCTGGGAAGAGCCATTCCTACGGGAACTGTAGTTTCCTAGCACCTGGAATTGTCAGGAGAATCTAGCCCAGCCATGCATGGAGGCTTTTCCTCCAGTCGGATGGAAATACTCCTCATCTTGGAAAGGTAAGGCCCTGAGATGTCTGTTCGATCCTGACGTAATGTCTTGGAGAGGAAACGGTCACCACAGGGTGGTAGGGCTGAGGCCCCTCGGTCTGCGGGTCCTCGAGGGGCTGTGTCTGGTCAGCAGATCTCAGTCAACAAGACAGATTCCCATCTGGACGGCAAAGAGCAGAACCAGCAGTGATTTCTCAGCACATGGAGCCACTCCGGAGAAGCCCCAGCACAAAAGCGATCCGATTTCCATTTCGTCCTAGATCTGCTGCCAGGCAGGGCCTCCGCCTCTTGGCCGAGCCTCTCTCGGTTCATGCCTGGCAGCATGGTCCTTTCTGGTTTTTTAAACATTTCACTTCTTTGTTCATGACAAGCTTTGAATGTTATAGTTATCAGATGGAACGTTCCCTACACAAGTAGCTAGCTAGAAGAAAACAAAATAAACTGTTCAGGCAGGAGGCAAATGGTGGTGTATTTTCAGGAATTCTGTTTATCTGACTGTCTTCCTCGGTTCGTGATGTGGATCTGTGCCAGAGACAGACATAGAGAGGTTTCCAGATTAAAGTAGAGGGCATATATGGCTGTGATTTTCCTTAAAAATAACAACCTTTTTCCTCTTTAGAATAGTTTTAGATTTGCAGAAAAATTGTGGAAGGACGGTTGGGGAATTGTACAGAGAATTCCCACCCACCACCCTCCGCTCCTACTGACATCTTCCCTCAGTGGCACGTTGGTTCCAATGAATGAGCCAATGCCGACGCCCTGTTACCAACGAAAGCCCGCACTTGGTTCACATTTACTTTGTTTTTACTTAACCTCTTTACTGTTCCAGGATCCCATCCGGGATTTAGTGTCCATGTCTCCCTAGGCCCTCTTGGCTGTGAGGGTTTCGCCAACTGTTTTTGTTTTTTAATGGCTTCGACAGTTATTTTTAAATGTATTTTTATTTAATTCATTGGAGTGGCGTTGGTTAATAAAAGTGCATCGGTTTCAGATGTACAGTTCTATACTGCAGCATCTGTATATTGTATGTTCGCTGCCCCCACATAGTCTCCTACTGTCACCATTTAACCTCTTTACCCGCTGTACCTCTTTTCACCGCCCTTCCCTCTGGTAATCGCCATTGTCTGTGTCTGTGAGGGTTGGTTTTTGTTCTGTTTTGCTTTAATTCCTTGATCTTTTCCACCTAGCCCTCCAGCCATCTTCTCTTCTCACTGCTGTCAGAATGACCTTGATGGTTTTGAGGAGGACGGGCAGGTTTTTTTGTAGAGTGTCCCACCGCTGGGCCTGGCTAAAGTTTTTTCTCATGAGTAAACTAGGGTTATCGGTTCTGGGGAGGAAGACTACAGAGGGGAAGTGCCATTTGCAGCACATCATATGGAGGGTGCGTTCTGTCAGCGTGACGGATTGTTGGTGTTGACCTTGACCATCTGGGTGAGCCAGTGTTTGCCAGCTTCTCCACGCTAAAGCTTTCCTTTTATTTTTCTTTCCACACTGTCCTCTTTGGAAGGAAGTCGCTGTGCGCAGCCCGCGCTTAAGTAGGGTGAGTGATGATCTCTTCCGAGGGCAGAGGACCCACGTTCATTATGGGGAGGTTTGTCTGGTCTCCCCCCCCCTTTTTTTTAAATATATTTTAATTGATTTTTTTACAGAGAGGAAGGGAGAGGAATAGAGAGTTAGAAACATCAGTGAGAGAGAAACATCGATCAGCTGCCTCCTGCACACCCCCTCCTGGGGATGTGCCCACAACCCAGAGCAATGCCCTTGATCAGAATCGAACCTGGGACCTTTGAGCCCGCAGGCTGACGCTCTGTCCACTGAGCCAAACCGGTCAGTGCAATGGTCTCCCCCTTTTATTTAATTACTTATTATGTCCGTATAGACTCCTGGACATTTGTTTTATACTTTGCGTTACAATCCAATGGCACTTCACTTGTTTCCTCGCTCCAATTGTTCCAGTTGTGGCCATTGAGAGTGCTTTCAGCTGCTCCCATGTCTCTGCCATATCCCCATCTCTGTGTGTGTGTGTGTACTAGTATGTGCATGTATGTGTGATATTTTGTCCCAAGCTCATCTGACATGTGCCTTGCCCCACCTGAGAATCAGCCATTTCTCCAAGTGGTCCATGTTCCTTTATTGGAAAATGGAATTATACTAAGATGCCTCTCTTCCTTTCTACTTGAAATTAATGAATCAGAGGTCTTCACACCCCAGAAATGGTAAAAATTCTTTTTCATTGAACACTGTTATCTTTGTGTAGTAACAATGCCTCGCGGTGGTATAATAATTCCTTACAAGTTGACCCATTTTTACTAAGGACTCGTTACAGCAGATCATCTGAAATTTTTCAAACTGGTGTTTACACTGCTGTTTCTGGAATTGTGAAGTGTCCGTGGTGTCCTGGGTGGCTATGCCACAGGGGACTATCTAGGGAGCCTCGGAAACCACTTTGCTTAATATTGGGGTCAGTGAGTCCCTCCTCCTCATAGAAAGCTAAAAATTGAAAGCATGTAGCTTTGTTACCTAGTGTCTCACCTTCAGGGAAAATGAAAGGATTTGAAAGGAGGAACTGCCTTTCAGGCCCCTCGTTGCTCCTAGGGCTTGATCCCAGGTGTGTTTTTATTTTCCCCAAAAAAACATCAGAACATTTTAAAAATTAACTTTGCTTTTAAGACGGGAAGCAGTGAACCAGAAGTAAGGACCCCCCGTAGGGCTGGTCTCATGCTGTCCTTGCCTTTCAGGTCTGACCGAGACAGCGTTCTTCAGCTGTGAAGCCCACAATGACAAGGGCCTGGCCGTGTCCAAGGGCATTCAGGTCAACATCAAAGGTGAGAAGCAGGGCCAGGCCCTGAGAGGGGTGGGGGAGGACATCTGGAGCCCCAGCTTCTCCACTGAATGCCTTTGTGATCCTGGACAAGTCACCTGACCTCACTGGCTGGTGTTCCCCTCTGTAAACTGGGGATCATTACACAACCTACCTGGTGTGGAGGCTTAAATGAGATCACACCAGCCAAAGTGCTCACAACAGTGCCTGGCACATAAGTTTGGTAAACATTTGCCAGTTTAGCTCTGCGGGGTCTGGGAAGAAAATAGGCTGACATGTTTACCATGACCATCTTAACCCGTCTTCACTTCCCTCTTCCAGCCTGAACTGGTCCCCATTAGCCCCGAAGAGAGCCTGGGAGGGGGCAGCTGCGCTCCTTGGTCCAGGAATGGGCTCCGTCCCTCCCGGGGCAGCTGGGGTAAAGCAGTCCTCCAGCTGCTGCTCAGAGGCGGGCGAAGAGCAGGCCAGGGTCACTCTCCTCCTGGCCCAGCCTCCTGTCTTTCTCTCCTCACCTCCTGTCCCTTTGCTTCCGCTAAGCGGGGACATGAGGTAATGGAAGGCCCCAGCTGGTGGAGACATTCCAGTCCAATCCACTGCCTCGTCCTCCCTTTTCTGTGGGATCAAAGGTGTTTAAAATCCGAAACCGAAAAAGGAAGGAAAACCTAAAACCTAGTAACAAAAACATAAATACCGTCTGTTTATCCCCCTTCAGATCACCTTCCTCACCCGCTCTCACAGAAATGCGGGCCCGTTTGGGGTTTCAGTGTTTGTTCTTAATGAGGGGCCTTTTCAGAAAGTTCACCCCAGGAAAACCCGAGCATATGTGGGCGCCAAGAGATGGGCAGCTTTCTTCCTGCGGCCTGAAGCCCATCATTACCATTTTCAAAGGACATGTGGGCGATTTCAGAGATTCACGCATGGGCACACATTTATAAAAAGTCATTGTCATCAGTATAAATATCCTAAAAGTTAAAAATCCATAAAACGTGAAGTACTTCTTTAGTTTTTAGAGTCTGCTTCATACAGACACTCAGCTAAGATTTAAAGATAAATAAATCCTGTTTCCAAAACTTAGACTTTTGGCTCTTATTTATTTAAAAATGTATGTGCAAATCCAGACTCCCTTCTTCCAGTCTGTTGTTAGCTGTAGCATCCGAGGCCTAATTCTGATGTAGAAAAGCCGGCATTTTAGGGCAGTTCTACAACCACTCTATTGAGGGGAGTCAAGCAGAATGCTTCTCTTTCCCCCACTCAGCAAGCTGCGTGTCCGCTGGTAAACTCCTGAACGTGGCACCCGTGTGTGCCTCACGTGGCCCAGCCCTCCTGGCCATCCTGTCCTCGCTTCCCCTCCTCCACGCCTCCCTGCACCTCGCCTGCCCATTTCACCTCATTTAATCCTCACCACCTCCCCATGGAGCAGGGCTGTTACTGCCCCATTAACAGAGGAGAGAACTGAGTTTCCAGAGGGCTTTCCACTGTGCCCAGGGCCACACCGCAGGCCAAGTGGTGATCAGACCCCCAGCCCCTGCCCATGCTCACACTGGTCTGCTCGCTGCCTCCTCAACCAGCCTTCGGTGTCCTGTCTGGCTTTCCGTTCCCCTGCTCGTGGCCTCCAGTTGGTTTTAGCTTCTCTGATCCTCAGTTCCTTCATCTGTAATGGGGACGGCAAGACAACCCCGCTGATAGGGTTCTAATAATAAGGAAATGAGGTGAAGGCCATAACGGGGGGCACATCGTAAGCACACAGCATCATCAGTCATCATGTTTTATTATGTGTGATAATTACTATTAAGAGTTAAATGCAGCACAAGAAAATAAGACCCTCCCCCAAACTTCAGATTCTTTTTAGATGCTGATTGAAACACCTGTCCACGTCTCACATGTCACGGAGGACATTGCACACTCATTATGGTCCCCCCTACCCTCCCTCACACTCACACACACACACACACACACACACACACACAGCACTGGCAATAGGTTCTTTGCTTGAACTGACTCTCACCTGCTTCCTTGGCATGGAAATTTCTACCCCTGTACACACACGGGTACCCCATGCTCTGTGGTACCCCTCTCTTCTCCACACCGGGCCCTCTTAGCCTCTGCTCACATGGGTCTCCCCAACTCAGGCAAGAACCCCGCTAGGACAGGGCTGTGTCTCTTCTTCCCCATTTATTACCTAGCAAGGTGCCTGCGCACAGTAGAACCGTGGACACGAGCTCAGTAAAGGAGTGGGCCTCTGCACATCCTGTCCCAGCTGAAAGCATTCCCTTCTTCAGCGGGCAGGGAAGCAGGCCTGGGTCCCCCTTCCATGGCCTGGCAGAGCACCCCATCATAGGAAGGGCTGTCTGCAGCCTCACACAGTCGGCCTCAGGCATGGGGTGGCTCCTCTTTGAAACTTGTGTTTAATTTTTCTAATCGTAAAACACGGGAACTGGTGTGGTATTGATGCTGTCTGTTTGGTCACTGGGCCTCCTGTGGTCTCTAATTGCATTTGTGTGTGTCTTTTTCATGTAGTCCTTCCCTCTCCACCAGCTGAAGTCAGCATCCGCAACAGGAGCTCACACAGTGTCCTGATCTCCTGGGTCCCGGGCTTTGATGGCTACTCCCAGTTCAGCATCTGCAACATTCAGGTAAACAAACCTGCAGGATTCAGAGGGAAGTAAGTGCCTGTTTGGTGCCCTGTGGAACTCCCTCACTTTTTCTCCCTCCAGCACCTCCATCGAGAGTCCTGTCCTCCTCCCGGCTCACTATGCGTCTGCACGCCCTGGAGCCTGCCTCCTTCCTGTGCATGGCCAGGGCCTGCCAGAGGGAACTGTGAGGCCAGGGACAATTAATTTTTAAGGTTCAAAAATGCATCCCTCAGGTAGGACCGGCTTGTGACCAGGAGTTCAGGAAGCCAGGGGCTCGTCATCCTGACTCTTCCTGGGCCAGTGGTCATGAATGTAGCACCTTAGCCCGTGGTCCCTGGGGGAGACCTGGGCCTTACAGGCCTTGCGAGTCTTCACCCATTTAAACCACTACCTCAGCAGGTGTAAAATAGAGGTTAGCCGTCCTGCAGCGATTCCATGCCAAGATGTAAACTCTGCTCTGTTAGTTTTATAAACATGGAAAGTTACCCAGCTGTTTGTTTCCCAAGTGCCCCAGCCTGGGGGCTTTGCCGACTCCCTCACTGAACCCCACACCAGCACTGCAGGCTCAGCCTTGAGCGGCAGAGCCGAGGTCAAGCCTGGGAAGCTTGTGCCACAAGCAGCGCTCAGACCCTCTGTGTGTCCAGAGAGACATTGCATATGGGAACAGGTGGAGAGCACATGTGGATTGTCTGCTGAAAACAGGCATGTGTTCTGCTTGGTACTTTATCACGCAGTAGGGTCAGGAATTGTTCTTAGTCTCATACATGTCTGGTCTTATTAGTGAAAATCATGTTAAGCTGACGGGCCATTTACACCCACTCCCTGTAAGGAAGTTACTTCTAAAGAATTTCGTGTTGACAACCGGATATGGGTGGTGGTGTTTTTTAAAAATATATTTTAATTGATTTCAGAGAGGAAGGGAGAAGGGGAAAGGAAGATAGAAACATCAGTGATGAGAAAGAATCATTAATCAGCTGCCTCTTGCGTGCCCCACATTGGAGGTCAAGCCCAATACCAGGGCGTCTGCCCTGATCGGGAATCAAACTGTGACCTCCTGGTTTGTAGGTTGATGCTCAACCACTGAGCCACGCCAGCCGGGCAACAACCAGATGTCCTAATACCAGATGGAGTTAGTCTCCCTGCTCTTGTTGCCTCCCACTGTTACCTAACTGCTGCTCCTGCTCTGAAGAGTGAAAGCATGCGTTATCATTAGAACAGCCTGCCCCTCTCCCCGCCACCCCCCAGCCTTGCTAAGTTCTTGCCCAGCTTTGTAAACCTCCCAAGTACTGGTAAGTGTTGGGTCATTGTATCTACAAAATCCTCATCAGAGCTATTTTTTTTTTAGCAGCTTTTTCTGGAGATATATTTCACATACCATAATATTCACCCATTTGAAGTGTACCGTTCAGTGGTTTTTCCTCACAGAGTTGTGAAACCATCACCACTGTGTCATTGTGTCGATATTCACAAGAGATACTGGGCTGTTGTTTTCTTGTATTGGCTTCTTCTGGTTTCAGTATCTGGATGATACCAGCCTTGTAGAGTGAGTTGGGAGGTGTTCCTCCTTTTCTACTTCTTGGAAGAGTTTGAGAAGGATCGCTGTTCATTCTTTAAATATTTGGTAGAAATCACCAGAGGAGACATCTGGTCCTGAGCTCTTTTGTGTAGGAAGTTTTTTGATTACTTATTCAGTCTTTTTACTTAGTATGGATCTGTTCAGATTTTCTATTTCTTCTTGAGTCACTTTTGGTAGTTTGTGTGTTTCTAGGAATTTGTCCATTTTGGGAGGCTAATTTGTTGGTATACAGTTGTTCATCATATTCAAATTATAATCTTTTTCTCTCCTTTGAGGCTAGTAGCGATTGCCCCTTTTTTCATTCCAGCTTTTAATAATTTGAGTCATTTGAGTCCTCACTCTTTTTTTTTTCTTGGTCAGTCTAGCTGAAGATTTGTCAATTTTATTATCTTAGCGGAGTACCAACTTTTGTCTTTGTGAGTTTTCCTGTTCTCTACTTCACTCATTTCTGCCTTAATCTTTACTTTCTTTTCTTCTGTTTGCTTAGTTTTCTCTTTTTGTTGTTCTTGTTTCTTAAAGTGGAAGGTTAGACAATTGATTTTAAATTTCTTCCTTTTTTATTATGGGCATATATGCTATTTGTTTCCCTCTAAGCCCTGTGTTAGATGCATCCCCTACAGTTTGGTATTTTTCTGGTGTTCTTCAGTTCCTCTCAAGTTTTTTGTCATTTGCTTGTGGTTTCTTCTTTTCCTTCTGGTTATTTAGGAATGTGTTGTTTAATTTTTACATGGCTGTGAATTTTTCAAATGTTCTTTCTTTGTTGATTTCTAATGTTATTCCCTTGTGTTTGGAGGATACACTGGTATGGTTTCCATCCTTGTAAATTTATCAAGGCTTCTTTATGGCCTTCTGCTCTGTGTGGAATGTACTCAGTGTGCTCTTGGGGGGAGGTGTATTTGGCGGGGCCTGGGTGGGCTGTTCTACATCTGTGAGGTTGAGTTAGTGTATAGTTTTGTTCAGTTCTTCTGTTTCCTTCGTTCTATCGATTATGGAAAGTGAGGAGTTGAGGTCTCAACTGTTATTTTTGAATTGTCTGGTTCTCCCTTCATTTCTCTGTTTTTGCTTCATGTATTTCAGGGTTCTGTTTTGGGGAACTACGACGGCCTGTTTCCTATTGTAGGGCCATGACTGTCCCTATGTAGGGACATAGCTGAGGCATGGGCAGCCCTTTAAAACTGTCACCCAGTTGCTGAGCTGTTTGTAGAGTCTAAGAGGACATGAGGCTCCTTCTACACAAGAATGGCTGCCTTCAGGGGGACTTCGCAGAAGTGCTGCCCCACCTTGAGAGAAGGGTCTCAGGGTAAACATGAAGTAGAGTGGGCTGGCTTTGGGTGTCCATAGCCTGAGTGAACAATCACCGATTGAGCAAGTTTCAGCCTGTCTCGCCTGCCTCAGGTCCTGTGGCACCGGCATGGTTATTCTGTCTTTGCCCCACCAGCCAGCTCTGCCTCCCTTTACCCACTCTCCTTTCCATCTCTGGTAGGGTGACCAGATTTAGCAAATAAGAAGAAAGTAATCTTACAAGTTAAAGCACTTTGTGACATACCCATACATATAATTATTTGTAGTTCATCTGATACTCAAACATAACTGGGTGTTTTACTTTCTCCTGCAGTCCTAGCAGGATTAGTCGGGTTGGTTTGAGAAGTTATAACTTACCTTCTGCAGATACACGATCTATTCCCATTTCTAAAAGGACCGAGGATAGTTTTGTAGCAGGTTCCCAGTCCGCGACAGTTTTAAACTCTGACTGGGTAACAAATGAATGCTCTGGCCGAGGTTCAGATTTACGCGGAGCAGCACACACCCTCTCGCTTCCTGTGGTCCTGACATGAATTCTTTTCTTCACCCATTTTTGGGCTGCATGCTGCAGGTCTATTTTTAACTGTCCCACGTACTTCTTGCCATCTCATTCCCTCTTTTCCCCCAGGACCCTCCGAGAAGGCCTGTTATAGAAACCCCGTCCTCTTCCAGGAACGGCTCTCAAAACGCATCTTGTGCCTGGAAATGCTCCACACGTTGCTCCCCATATGGTGGATGGAGAGCCACGGGCTTCCTCCACCTTTGTCCCCAGGGTTGGTCACCAGGAAGGAGGTGCATACTCTAAAGTGAAGGAACAGAGTGACTTCTGCCAACAGCCAGGACCCAGATGAGCATGTAGCTCACTGAGTTTCCTCTGGGGGCTCCTCAGGCCACCTGGGGCTTCTTGTCGCCCAGTGGAGTCCCCAATTCTTAGTCAGAGGGGAGGTGAGGCCCCACTAGCTCGGTATCACTTAGCAGGTTCGAAATTCCAAAACGTTATTTGGAATGCCCTTGGCCTACATTTCAATGCCTATATCCTGTAATAACAGCTTCATGTATCCACACCTGTGACTGCTAGCCCATTATTATGAGGCATAGATACAGGGTTTAAGATTTCCCCCTCAAATTGCTCTTGGTTACTTCTTTTTTAAATTTAACATCATTTTGTCTTTTCTGAATGATAAGTACTCCGTATCATAGAAGTTTTGAAAAATGTGCTGTGAAAAGATACCCACTCTCCCGCATCCTCATTCACAGACAGGAGGTGTGCTTACTGGACAAGGAGGAGGTTTTTGCTAGGAATCCCCTCCCTTTCCTGTGCATACAGAGGACACCTGGAGAGGGATGTGGAGAGACTGGTAGGTTTACGAAGGATGAAAGAAGGAACTCAGAGAAAGAGCTGATGTTTTAAAAAACTTTAGAGAAAAGTTTGTTGGGTGAGGTGCAAATGACCCTTTCCTATGTCTCCCCACTAAAAATTTTCATAAAATCTGACTTACCTGTGTATGCTTTTGGAACGAATTTATATTGGAGTGTAATGCGAGGGGGAGTAATGGACAACATGTCCTGGCTAGTGTGGCTCAGTTGGTTGGACATCGTCGTCCCATGAATCAAAAGGTTGCCAGTTTGGTTCCTGGTCAGGGCACATGCCTGGGTTGCAGGCTGGTTCCCCCAGTAGGAGGCATGCAGGAAACAGCTGATTGGTGTTTCACTCTCACATCGATGTTTCTCTCCCTTTCTCTCTAAAAATCAATTTTAAAAACCTTTTTAAAAAATTAAGGACAATGGACAACACTAAAATATTCTTCAAGGAAGGGCAGAGGGTCCTCAGGTTGCACAATGAAAAGAAAAACAGATTAAAACAAACTCCAGTATCCCATCTTCCAGAGTAGGATTTGGGAAAGGTTTTCTTTAAAAGTCTAGTTAGTAAATGCAGGGTGTCCCCACAGAAATGTATATACACAACTGATAGCTCAATTTTGAAAATGAAATGTATTTTAATAAACACCGCCTTTATTATTATTCCCTGTCTATACATTTTTTGGGGGACATCCTATATTTTAGGCTCTGCCACCCTATTTCGGTTGACTTTGTTGCATATTCTGTGAAGCAGCTGAAAGAAATTGAGACTTGAGGCGGTTCTGAGAGAGAAAGGGCTATTTTATAACGTGTTATAATAATTGTAACACAGTGGTAATCATTTGCTCTGTCCCCTACCCCAACGAGAACACTTATTTTAGGCCTTTTCCTCAGGTCCTCAATTGTCGCTCCCGCAGCATGAGTAACACTCAGTAATGCGGGTGTGTGGCCTGGAAGGAAGCAGGTACTTCCTTCCGTGGAGGGGATGGGCCACGTGCACAGGATGCCTGAGAGCCCACGTCTGACATTCCCACCACTTTACTAATGCCGGGTCCACATCTTCACTTTTCATTTAGGTCAAGGAAGTGGGTCCTCTGAGTAATGGCTCCGTCATGAATTTTAACACCTCTGCTTCTCCACCTCTGTATCAAATCGAGCAGCTGCGAGCTCTGGCTAACTACAGCATCAGCATGTCCTGCAGGAATGAGATTGGCTGGTCCGCCTGGAGTCCTTGGATCCTGGCCAGCACGACCGAAAAAGGTAATTCCTGGTGTTCAAAATATTACTTCTAATGGCATGTGATCAAGTCCTTCCCAGTGGCCTGATTTAGAGTCTAAATTTTGCTTTCTTGGGTCTTTGTCCCTGGAGGAGAATTTTATGGAGGTGGCCAGTGAAAATGAGAAAGAAAATTATAAACTACCTATAGGTAATATTTTCTTTTTCATAAAAAGGTTATAGCAGCACACTCTTTATATAGCATATATTATATTTGATTAAAATATACTGATACAAAGCATTACTACTCATAGCATCAAAGTCAAGAAAACTAATGAATTTGAAGATGACTAATGTTCAGCAAACCCTGTGCCAGGGACCCTATTAGGTGCCTGACGAGCATTATTCATTCGACCCTCATAGGAGCACTAGGGAGTAGATACTGTTATCTCTGTTATCTTACTCGTTACATCTTTAAACTTTAAAGAATTTTCTGTGTGCTGTTGAATTCTGAGATTTTTTTTCCTTTCCTATGAATAAGTAGTGAATTCTGTTACATTTGAGTCACACAATTTTCATTCTTTCCCAGTTAGAGCTCTAGATCACTCGGAACCTCTGTGTGCCCTTAACTCCAGCCTTATACCATCAGTGGTTTAGTCTTAATGCAGGCAGTGCAACCAGTCCAAATCAGAAACTGTTAGGGCTTAATCCTTGCACAAATGAAACTCTAGTGCCGAAATTGTGAAATACCTCTTTTTCTCAAATGAGGAAGAAAAACCTTTGAGAACCATTTTTTTAAAATATATTTTATTGATTGTTTACAGAGAGGAAGGGAGAGGGATAGAGTTAGAAACATCAGTGAGAGAGAAACATCGATCAGCTGCCTCCTGCACATTCCCCACTGGGGATGTGCCTGCAACCAAGGTACATGCCCTTGACCGGAATCGAACCTGGGACCCTTGAGTCCGCAGGCTGACGCTCTATCCACTGAGCCAAACTGGTCAGGGTGAGAACCATTTTTATATGCTGTGTTCCACTTTCATTGAGTTCAAAATACTTTCTGATTTCTTCTTTGACCCATTAGTTACTTAGGTGTATAACTTAGTTTCCAAATATTTGGGGAGGGGGGTCTGGAGATCTGTGTACTGGTTTTCTAATTTCATTCTGTTGAGGACAGAGAACATAATTTGTATCACCTGAATCCTTTTAAGTTTATTGAGACTTGTTTTATGGTCCATAATATGGTCTGTCTTGATGAATGTTTGGTGTGCACTTGAAGAGATGCGTATTCTGTTTTTTATTAGATGGCATAGTCTACAAATGTCAGCTTGCTAAAGACGATTGATTGTGTTTTTCAAATAGTACCTACTTCTATCCATTATTTAGAAAGAAGCATTAATATCTGCAGTTATACTTGTGGATTTATCTCTTTCAATATGCATTTCTAGCAGGTTAATCTTTGTATTCAAAGCGTGTTTCCTTTAGGGAGCATAAACTTTGGCCTTGCTTTTTAATTTATTCAAATATTTACATTTAAATTGGGGTATTTAATTCATTAAAATGTAATGTGTTTATTCATATTATCTTGCTTACAGCAAATTTTATTTACATCTTTAAACTTAAGGTTTAAAGGTTGAGTTTAAATCTCACATTTTTATTTTTCTGTCTGTAGCCCTCCTTTTCTTCTTTTGGGTTAATTGAATATTTTTATTCTATTTTCTCTCTTTTGTTTGCTTATTAGCTATAACTCTTGTTTTCTGTTTTTTTGTGTGTGTGGTTGCTTTATGGTTAATAGTGTACATGTCTAATTTACCACCGTTTACCTTCAAGTGATGTTATTCCACTTCATGGGCCATGTTGGAACCTTCAAATAGAATACTTCCATTTGTTTCTCCAATATTTGCACAATTGTTATCTTACTTTTACAAAATATGTTATAAATTCATACTACATTGTTATTTTTGTTCAAACAGTCTGTAATTAGGGCGACTTATATAATGATAAAGATTATATAATTATCATTTCTAATTTTATTCATTTTTTGGTGTAGGTTCACATTTTCATACAGTATTATTTTCCATCTTAAAGGCCTTCATCATTTCTTGTAGTACATATCTGGAGAGGAATTGAGCTTCTGTATGTCTGAGAAAAACGTTTATTTTTCTTTATGATATATTTATTTTGCTTTTCTTTCTGAAAGATAGTTTTAGTAGATATAGAAGTCTAGGTTCACATATTCTTACTTTCATTACTTTAAAAATGTTGTGTCACTGTCCTCTTTCTTATTTCTGATAAGAAATCTACAATCTTTATTTGTTCCTCTGTATGAAATGTATCTGCATGTATTTTGCCTCTGGTTTTCCCTTTATTGTTGACTTTGAGCAGTTTAATTGTGGTGTGCTTTGGTATAATTTTTTTACTTGTGCTTTGGGTTCATTGAATTTCTTAGATCTAAATGTTTATGGTTTGCATCCAATTTGAAAACATTTTAACCATTACTTTTTAAAAAATATTTTTTCTATTACCACCTCTCTTCTTAGAGGACTCAATTACATGTGTATTTGATCACTTGAAGTTGCCTCATAACTCATTGATATTCTGTTAGTTTTCCCCTCTGCTTTTCCATTTTGTCTTGTTGTTTTTTGTTTTTTTTTTTGGATAGTTTCTACTGTATTTTCAGGCTTACTGGTATTTTCTTGTGTAGTATCTAATCTGCCATTAATTTTATCTAATTAATGTACTAGATGCCTGGTGCACAAAATTCGTGCACGGGGGGGGAGGGGGGGGCTATCTCCCAGCCCAGCCTGCACTCTCTCCAATCTTAGACCCCTTGGGGGATGTCCCACTGCTGGATTAGCTGGCAGTCAGACATCCCTCTCGTAATCCTGGACCACTGGCTCCTAACTGCTCACTTGCCTGATGCCCCTAACTGCTCCCCTGCCTGCCTGATCGCCCCTAACCTCTCTGCTTGCCTGCCTGATTGCCCCTAACCACCTCTGCCTGCTGGCCTGATCACCCCTAACTGTCTCTGCCTTGGCCTCTGCCACCACGGCTTTGTCCAAAAGGATGTCTGGGTGGATGTCTGGAAGGCATCCAGTCTAATTAGCATATTACCTTTTTATTATTACAGACATTTCATTTCTCACAGTATAATTTTTGTATCTTGTTTGTATTTTTCATGTTTCTACTTACCTTTTGGACCATATAGAATGCAGTTACAACTGTTATAATGTTCCTGCTAATTCTAATATTTGTGTTATTTCTGAGGCAGTTTTGATTTATTTATATTCCTGCTATGTAGAAGACTTTACAGTTTCTTTGTTTAGCTGGTAGTCTTTGGTTGCATTCCCAACATTGTGAATTTATTTAACCTTGTGGGTTGCTAGCTATTTCTGTAATCCTTTAAATATTGGGCTTTGTTTTGGGACATTGTTAATGTATTGGGAAAAGATTGATCCTCTTGGATCTTTTAAAATTTGTGAGGCAGTCCAGGAATAGTGCTCAGTCAGTTGCTAACCACTATTGAGACAAGACGATTATGTGTACTTTGCCTAGTGATCCTGGTACCATTAGATTTTCCAGTCTGATAGCTGAGAATAGACGTATTCCTAGCCCTGAGTCAGGCCCAGGCACTGTGATCTTTAATTCTCCCATGTATTTCTTTTCCTGTCTCTATCCAGAACATCCTAGTGACTCCACGGCCTCCTCTTGGACATTTGTCTTTCTTGGTTTACTCCCTTGTTTTCATGGAGCACATTGTCCATTAGCTCCAGGGAGAATATGTAAAATATTAAGACTATGGGACCGTGCATGTCTTAATGTCATACTGGATTGATAATTTTTCCTAATATAGAATTTTATGTTGTAAATTACTCTTCCTCAAATTTTAAAATGTACATCTGCATTGATTTTTAGCTTCATGAGTTGTTATGGAAAATTCTGATACTTGAGTTTTCTACTTGAACTCTTATTTAGTTTGATTTTTAAAATACTTTCTCTCTCTAATCACGGTGTTGTGATGGGCTATGAAGTGGAATATTTTTGTCCTCATCATTTGTTTGTGAACCACTAGTCAGTGGTTCTTTTGATATGGAAATATAAGTGCTTTGGTTTTGAGACTTTTAAAGTATATATTTTTATTGAGTTCAAAGAGGAAGGGAATAGGAGAGAGAGAAACATCAATAATGAGACAGAATCATTGATTGGCTGCCTCCTGCATGACCCTCACTGGGGATTGAGCCCACAATCCAAGCTTGTGCCCTGACCGGGAACCTAACTGTAACCTCCTGGTTCATAGGTAGCCACACCGCTGAGCCATACCGGTAGGGCTTGAGACTTTTTCTTAGACATTTTTTTCTTTGAAAATGTTCTCCTATTTTTCTGTCCAGAAATTGTATTAGATAGTTGTTAGACCTCTGCTTCCTTAATTTTCTTTTCTCAAGTTGACATTTTTTCTTTAATTTCTAGTCTACAGTTATGGAGGCTCACTTGATTTCTAATTCTTCTATTAAACATCTAATTTTTCTTATATTGCTAATTTTAAGAGCTTTCTATTTCATTGGCAATTTTTTTTTTCAGTTCTCAAGTATGAAAGCCTTTACCTATCTTTGGGTACATTAATTCTCAGGCTGTTTGTTGTTGTTGTAGTTTTCTCTAGTCCCCTATAATGGCTTTATCTCCTCTGTGCTCTCTGTCCTGTGTGTTGTTTGGTCCTGGACTTTCATGAAGGAGGCTTCGATGACCTCTCCTGATCCCCCACTGTCCACTCCTTCTAAGAGTAGAGAACCAGCAATTTGATTGGACCCTAAGTGTGGGTGGGGTTTGTAGATGTCTCTGTCAGGTGATTGATTGGTGACCTTAAGTGTTTAGGTTCGCATACTCCCAGGTATCAATATTGCTTTTCTTTCCTCTGGGACTGCTCACTTTCTCTAATAAAGAAGTTTCCTGTTTGCTGCCTCATGAATAGAAACATGGCTGCTGATGTTCTAGCAGGCAGGTGAGGTGGAGTCTTCCTCATCAGGGCACACACTTCCACTTATTTTTCCCCACTTCTCAGTCTGGCCTTTCATAGTGCCTTCATTCTACCAGTGCCCCTAGTCCAGAGGCTTTTCCATAAGGTATCTTGTCTTATGTGGGATTTGGGGGGAGTTCCTGCCAGGTGTGTGGGAATAGGTTAGAGGAGTGTCAAGGGCTAGTTCTTCCTAATCAAACGTTCAATCTTCCAGTTTTAGTACCTGGGCCCACAGCTTCTGAGCCTCTCCGGGTACTTTTGGGAGAATCAGCTTGCTGAGTTGATTACACCGCCGTCTCTTTTTCATCTATCCAATATATGTTAAGACTTCTCTTCTCCTGTTGACTTCTCTTTACCTTATGAGTTTATACTGTTTTAAATTTCTTCGGAGGGAGTAGGTATAAAGACATGTTGAGTGGGCCATGTTTTTCCATAAGTCCTACAGCAGATTTGCAAGTATGTGACTCATTTCCTAGGCACAGCTCAGCTGTATGACATGTCCTGTGCTGAAATTTCTCCTAACTGCTCCTGGAATCAGCAGAGGCAAGGAAGGTTACAGTACCCTTTTGTTTTCTTTTCAGAAGTATCAGAAATACATTATTTAATCTCCCCTAAGTACTAGTGCAGGCAGTTTTGGTTTATATTATTCCAGTTGTCTTTATACTTTCTAAATAAAACACTTTTTAAATTTCTAAAATGGATCAGTGAGGCATACTTGTTGGCAATTTGATCTTTACCTCCATTAGATATTTTTTCATATCAATACATGTGCTCTACCTAATTTGTTTTTGCTGACCAGATTCCATTGGAAAATGTATCAAAATTTCTTATATCATAATTAGCATTATATTCCTTTTTGTTTCTCTTTTGTTTCAATTAATATAATACCACCCACAGGAGAATTTTTGTAGATTAAATTTCTGGAAATAAAATATTTTTGGTCAAAGAACATATTTTTGGTTTTAATAGAGAGAGCCAAGCTCTTCCCTCCCTAAAAAAAAAAAGAATGTAGTAATGACCTTGACCTATTCCCCAAATTACTTTGTACACACACACACACTTTCTATTCCAAAGTGCTTTAACTTTTATTATCCTGTGTCCTTGTGAGAGATAACGGACATTTTGGTATAAAGTGAGTATATGACTTAGCAGAATTTACTATGAAACAGAGAATGAAAATCAGTGCTAAGTGCTACATTTTACACCTAGCCCAGTAATTAATATTTGACCCTCTGACCTCCAATAATGAAGTTTCTGACATAAAGTAATTTCCTGATTGGTTAGTTCTGTTTGGCTCATCAGTCTCTGCCTCTGGACTTTCAAGTGGTGACTTCCTCCTGAGCTGTGCTTAGTCCCCTGCTCTGTACATCTCGAGGGACCCAGACCTGATCTCCAGTCGGTCGGTTGACCTTCGGCCCCACAGACTTCTGTCGGAGAACCCCATTCAAGTGTGTCTGCTTTGCTTCCCGGGGCAGAGTCCTTGAGCAACACTCACCATCTTCCCTGCCTTCCTCTTCCTTCTTCTTTTAGTTTGGAAAGGGCTGACTTTTTAAACTCATGTCCTATCGCAGTGGTCCTTCATGGAGAAGAGGGTGGAAATCTGCTCTCTGTCTCAGTCTCATGTGAGTGTTTTCCTAGAACATTTGAACATCAAACATTCAGAAACCAAAAAGAGAATGAAGATCTGTGTGTTGTTCTTTGTGGTTCTTCATCCTTCTCTCCTTGTCCTTTTTAGCCCCATCGGTATCACCTTTGAACGTCACTGTGTTTCTGAATGAATCGAGTAACAAGATGGACATCAGATGGATCAAGCCTCCAATTGAGCAGCAGGATGGGGACCTGGTGGGCTACAGGATATCTCACGTGTGGCAGAGTGCGGATGCTTCTGTAAGTCTGAGCGCTAGCAGAGTGCGCTTGTCTCCTCGGATTTGAAGGTTTAGAACTGTTTTAGATGCTTCTGTTTTGCTGTGAGAATGCCAAGTGTTACTGAGTTAGACAAGAGACCTTTTAGTGTGTTATGAAGAATGTCATAAAATTGGAGGTTACTGAACATCACAACATTCCAAGAAATCTTTGGGTCTCTCCTCATTCACTCATTCATCTGTTCATGTACTTATTGAGTACTTATGTGTAAAACTCATCTCTACTACTACCGGATTCTTACCTGCAGGGAAAGTGGCTCTTGTAGGAAGACATGAGAACTACCCAGATAACCACAGCAGGCAGTTGAGAAGATATGGGGCTTAGCAGGCCAGTCATTTATAGCCTCTTGCAATTCCACTGGGCCCATTTCTGAAGAAGACTGTCATGAAAGAACCCAGCCACCTAGAAAATAGCAAAGGATAACCTGACTCTGAAGGAGAGGGCTAAGCAAGCAACAGCCGTCTTGATACAGCTCCATAGGAGCGAAGTTAGACACATTTCTCAACCGACCAGAACAAAGCAGTTGTCACAGCACAGCAGAGAGCTGGAGCATCAGCCTGGTGGCATGGGTTCCCTGACCCCAAGCTCTGTGGATCTGTGCTAGTAGGGGTCCTCCGGTCAAGAGCTCGGTACGCCGAGCAGTGAGAACAGCCCATGCTCTGCAGGTGCATGGTGGTCTCGCTGCGGCCACCTTGATCGAGTTCACTGCCTGTGTGACCAGCCCCAATGTGGCTCAGGGTCAGGGGTGGTTGGCCTTGTAGGTTGACCTCCTCAGCAAGGATGCTCGGGACAGTGCTATGCCTCGCCAGTAAAGGTCATACTTGTTCTGGGCTTGGAATAATATTGACAGGTGACAATGGAGGAGTTCCAGATGGAAAAAGATCATGTGAGATGAGGTGTAATATGACAGCTTTGGGGGATCATGACTCACTCAAGGCCCTGAAACATTAATATTTTCAGGTGTGTGGTGTGAGGGGAAGCTGGACCGGGAGTCCTGGCCATGTGTGCAGTGCCCTGGACGTTGGCCAGGGGTCTAACAGACTTTGGCAGATGGCAAGGGAGCCAATGAGAACCTTGAACTTAGGAATTCAGTCTGGGAGTTGTATGTCACGAAGATGGGTGATATGACTATTACTATTTTACATATAAGAAAATTGAATTAGTTAAAAGTAACCTTCAGTCTGCCTCATTCCACCAGAGCATATTGCCAGCTGGCAGGTCACTCAACAGTTTCTCCTGCTGCTCACTGAGAAGAGCCCACACTGCCCAGCAGTGTGACTGGGGAGGGGCACACTGACTGGAAAAGGGGGCCTGGATTGAGAAGGGCACCCTCTACCCTGAAAGCAACCTTGATTATGCTCCCTAAGTTCCTGATTTAAATATTAACCTCATCTAAAAATATCTTTCATAGCAACATTCAGCTGAGTATGTGACAACATATCTGTATTTGACCATGTACCTGGGTACCATCTAAACTAATAAAAGCGAAATAGTAAAATTAACCATTTCTTCGGGACGGGGTAAGCCATGCCCACCAGCCAATCAGAGTGGCTGCATGCAAATTGACCCAGCCAAGATGGCGGCTGGCAGTCACGGAGACAGCAGCGGCTCAGGGGGCCTGGCATGGCCAGGTGCAGCAAAGGCCGTTGGAGGCGGCTGGGGAAGCAGCGTGGAAGACAGGACCAGGGGGCCACGAGACACCAGGACCAGGGGGCACAGTGAGCAGAGGCATCTGGGACCCCCCAGCCACCACCCCGGCCAGGCCTAGGCTGAGGCAGTGGCTGCGGAAGACAGGGTGAGGGGGCGCGGAGGGCAGAGGCATCTGGGATCCCCAGCCAGCACCTAGGCCGGGCCTGGCGGAAGAGGACAAGAGAGTGGGGCAAGCCAGAAGTATCAGGGACCCCCCAGCCACTGCCTGGGCCGGGCCTAGGTTGGGGCAGTGGCTGCAGAAGATGGGATGAGGAGGTGCGGTGAGCAGAGGCATCTGGGATCCCCAGCCACCACCCCGGCCAGGCCTAGGCTGGGGCAGTGGCTGCAGACCACGGAACCAGGGGGCGTGGGGATGCAGAGGCATCAGGGACCCCCCCCCCAGCCACTGCCTCAGCCTGGCCTTGGCCTGGGCAGCAGCTGCAGAGAACGGGACCAGGGGGCCAGAAAGCCAGAGGTATCGGGGAACCCCCAGGCACCGCCCTGGCAAGCCTCAGCTGGGGCAGTGGCTGGGGAAGACAGAACGAGGGGGCACGGTGAGCAGAGGCATCAGGGAGCCCCCAGCCACCGGGACCAGTGGGCACAGTGAGCCAGAGGCTTGGGGACCCCCCAGCCACTGCCCGGGCCAGGCCTCGGCTGAGGCAGTGGCTGCAGATGATGGGACCAAGGGGCATGGTGAGCCATAACCATTGGGGAGCCTCCAACTGCCCTCGGCCAGGGTGGTGGCTAAGGAGGAGGGGACAGGGGGCACGAGCCAGCCATCGGGGACCCCACAGGAAGCACCCAGCAGGGCCTGCTTGCCCATCCCTGTGGTGTGGAGCAGACAGGCCTGGCAGAGAGCAGAGAACTACATAGAGTGGGCCCAAGCCATGAGTAGCACATCTCCTGAGGGCCCCCAAATTGGATAGGGTGCAGGTCCAGCTGAGGGACCTCCCAGTCTGCCTTCCCCCTCCCCCACCTAGCCGTGCACGAATTTCGTGCACCGGGCCCCTAGTCCTATATAATAAAAGGCTAATATGCAAATTGTCCCCTTGACCAGGAATTCAACCAGGAGTTCGATGAGGGGGTAGGGCCAGCTGACCAACCACCCTCGGCCCTTCTTCCTGGTTGGCTCTGCCCCTGATTGGCCCCATCCCCACCCTGATGGGGCGGGACCTGCCCACCAACTGCCCGTGGCCCCACCCCCTGCCAGCCCAGCCCAGTTGGCCCCAATTGGGGTGGGTCAGCCGGATGCCACCCATACACAAATTTGTGCACCAGGCCTCTAGTTAGTACATAAAATTAACCATCAGAATTGTCATGAGTGTTGATTGAATACTAGTCTGTGCTGAGAACTGGGGGATACATGGAGGTGTCAGAATGTCAGATAGTTCTCGCCTTATCAGTGAAGATGGCAAGATCCTCCGTAGTTCAGTAAGGATTGTCTGGTATAAATAGTAGTTTCATTGCATAATAGCAAAAAAAGGCAGAGGAGTCTACATGAGAAACTGTGACTGCTCCCTAAGTTCCAGCCAGTGCCCTTCCAGTGGGAGTGAGTTTTTTAGGTGTGACTCCAGTCGAGCCAGAGGGACATTCTGACTTGGTTACTGTGAGGTGTTGAGAATAAAGTCAGAAGTGTGCGGGATGCAGCTGAATGATGAGGCCGGGGAGGAGGAGGTTGGGCGGGGGGGGAGTATGGGACGCAGGTCCCAGACAGGCCCCTCCTCACCTGAGAGAGGGAGAGGGCTGAAGTCACTCATACTCCTTTGTGACAGAGTAGATACACTGGGTTCACCACCAGGACCATTCTTTACCACCATCACAAACAGCCTCCTAGTTTTGTGTTTCACATTCCCGATGGATGTAACCCAGTGATGGGTCAGATTTTTGGCATCTCTGTGGCATTTGTATAGGGCATCACATGAAAGTAACAGCTTCTTGACAGGAGAGAGGGACGGGAACAGCTGCACCCACAGATGATGTCTGAGCTCATTTCAGTCATTTTCAATCTCACATCATCCAACTTTTACCAAAAAGTGCTATTTTCCAGTAGGATAGTTGAGACTTGTTCTCTTTCTTTTGTTGCCTCAGTTTATCTACCAGGAAGCAGACTGTTGGATGCAATAGGTGATGGAAGTAGCAGAGATGGGAAGAAGAGGGCTTAGAGTCCATGATCTCTCATGTCTCATAGTAAATGACTGCAGGCTGTTACTTGTACCAGTCAAACCCTGCACTAGCGTTGCAGCTACAAGAGAAGGAGCTTCACATTTCCTGGTGTTTTGTCCCAGAGCATGTGCAAGGTGCCTGTGGATTAGCTGCATTTGTACCCTGGCTGAGACAGGGGAGTCAAATCTTAGAAAAAATCTCCTTTTCACAAAGCTCAATTCTTAAGATAGTACATGAAAGCACAATCATTTTGTTTTGAGTCACTGGGAATTTTTTCTTGCTTGGTTGGCAGAAGATAGTGATCATTGGCAGAGCAGATCCTTTTTTTTTCCTCCTCTGGCGTGTATGATAACTTCTTTATTATTATTACTGTTATTATTATTATTATTATTATTGATTTCAGAGAGGAAAGGAGAGATAAACATTAGTGATGAGAGAGAATCAATTATCAGCTGCCTCATGTACATTCCCTACTGGGAGTTGAGCCCGCAACCCCATCATGTGCCCTGACCAGCTGGAAATCGAACCATGACCTCCTAGTTCATAGGTCGACGCTCTACCACTGAGCCATGCCAGTTGGGCTGATAGCTCCTTCTTTAGTGGGGGACTCGAGCTGAAGGGGCAGGAATGTTGAAAGCCCTATGGGTGATGCACCATGGAGCCTAATGCACTCACTGCCACAAACACTCAGCTGGGCTGTGCATTCTTTCCCCCTTTGCTCAGATCATTCCCTCTGCAGGGAGGACAGTGCTGCCAGTTAGGGCTGTGACCGTTCCAATCATTACCTCCTTCGAGATGCTGGGTCATCCCAGTGAGAAGGCCACTTGCATTGAGATCCTGCTATTCGTTGTGCATTGTGATGGTCTTGTGACACCAGAAGCATCTGTGGTTCACTTTACTACAGACAAATCTTCTGATGCAGCTGAGCTTCATGAGCTGCAACAGGAGGCAAATAAAATATAAGATCAGCCAACCCTGGGAGGAGCCTGACCTATGCATCCTTCATCTCTATTTCTCAAACACCCTTCATTTCTAAGGGCAAGAGTTAGACACAACTTCATCCCCCCATGGACTTTTATGATTATTTTCTTCACCAGGTTAGGGAAGTTTTCCATTATTGTTTCACATACTGGTAGGTTTTTAATTCCTTGCTCTCTTTCTTCTCCTTCTGGCATCCCCATGAGGTGAATAATGATACACTTAAAGTCTCAGAGGCTCCTTGTACTATCCATAGATATTTGGATTACTAGTTTTTTCTTGCTGTTCTGATAGGGTGTTTTCTGCTTCCTTATCTTCCAAACCTCAGACTTGATCCTCTACTTCATCTACTCCTTTGCTAACTCTCTATAATGTAGTCTTCCTTTCTATTAGCATATTCTTCATTTGTGACTCATTATGTTTTCTAGTTCTGTTTTTATGTTTCCTCTCTCTTTGTTGAACTTCTCACTAAGTTCATCTACTCTTCCCCTAAGTTCATTGAGCAACATGCTGAGGAAGATACTCCTCTTCTCAATATAACCAGTGTTAAGGTCTACATCTGGTAAATTGCTTGTCTCCATTTTGTTTGGTTCTTTTTCTAGAGTTTTGTTCTGTTCTTTCTTTTGAGATGTTTCTTTGTCTCCACATTTTGGCAGCCTCTCTGTGTTTGTTTCTATGTATTAGGTAAAGCTGCTGTGTCTCCCAGGCTTGGTAGAGTGGCCTTATGTAGGAGGTGTCCTGTAGAGTCCTGTGACACAGCTTCCATGATTATTCGAGCTGAGCACCCAGGTGCACCCCCCATGTGGGCTGTACACCTTCCTGTTATAGTTGAGCATTAATTGCTTTTGACACATCAGTGTGAGAGATTTACTCTCTCGCCAGTAGGCTGCAAGGACTGGCTATAACCACAGTGGAGGATCAGCCATGCAGGGGCTCACGCCATTGAGCAGGACTTACTTCACAGGAACTTGGTTGCCTGTCTCCTGAGTATGTTGCTTGTGGAGATGGTTAGGAGGTGCTCTGATGTGATCTGAAGCTGTCCAAAAGGTGTGCTGGCTCTAGGGCCTCTCTGGTTATGCAGGTCAAGGTCATACCTGTGTCCTGTCAAGGACACTGGCATGAGCTAATCTGTAGTTAGTTGGCTGCTACTTGTACTGGGCTTGAAGGTGAATGGGACAGGCTTTGATGAGTGTGGGCTAGTGTTTCGTATCTCATTCTTATTCACATAAAGTATCAGTAGACCTTCCATGAGAAAAGAATTCAGTGATGCCCTAACCAGTTTGGCTCAGTGGATAGAGCATCAGCCTGTAGACTCAAGGGTCCCGGGTTCGATTCCAGCAAGGGCATGTACCTTGGTTGCGGGCACATCCCCAGTGGGGATAGCAGGAGGCAGCTCATCGATGTTTCTGACTCTCTTTCCCTCTCTCTTCCTCTCTGTGGAAAATCAATAAAAAACACATTTTTTTAAAAAAAGAAAAGAATTCAGTGAGTAAATCCGTTTATAAAATATTACATATTATGTCCTTTCTTGAAGACCCAAGTGTCTGCTGGCAAGTTCGAGGCTCTCTGATGTTCTGCAGCGAAGAGGTATGTTTAACTTTGACAAGGGAATTGCCCAGATGTTAGGCACTCAGTTTGATCCATGTCATTCTTATAGAGCTCATTGTTGTGGGATTGTGGCTCTAATGCTGGGTTTTGCTGTGGTTGGAAGGGTACAGGTCTAGATCGGAGGGACGTTTCATGGCAGATTATTATGGAGAACCAACTTCTTCAAAGACCCAGGGAAGCCCCAGTGTGTTGGAGGATTCCTTCACTGGCCTAGAACTCTGCTTCCTGATACACTGCATTCCTGAGTGTAGGCAAATGCCCTTCCCTCTTCCTTCCCTCCATCTTCCCTCTCTCTCACTGTCAAAGGAGGGCAGAGCATTTGAACTGGTGTCATTTTTAGATATGAGAAGTAGTCGTGGTTCTTGTTAAACCAGATAAAGGTCTCAAACTCTTTAATCAAGGATCTGTCAAGGATAGTGCATTTTGCCTGGAGGAGAAACCTACAAAGTGTAAAATGAATGTTACAGTTTGGGGTACAAGACAGCCTTGAATGATACAGGACAACCTTGAGAGATACTACAAGATCATTTCTGTGAGAAGGACTTATATATACAGGGAAAGAAG